>JAIUJO010002630.1:22500-44988 GCA_023846275.1 Vanilla planifolia | reverse complement strand
TCTACCCAATTAAATATATATTTTTGCATTTCAAAATAGTTTTCCCCCTATTTTTAAAATGTCGTATGGTGTAGTTTGATTTGTACCTTGTATTATGATAGAGGATATCACACCTGATCTCCTTTGTATCTTTCAATGCAACTTTCTAATATAGTTTATCTCTCCTTTTAAAAAAATTCTTTAATTTGATTATATTATTATTTAGCAATAATTTTCCTCAAGTATGTTTCTTTCCACACTTTAGTTTTCTTATATTACATTGCCTTAATAAATATAATTTTTTGTTTAATATGAATTTACTTAAAATTTTAATAATAATTTATTTTTATTATTAAATAAGATTTAATTTTTGAATATGAAATATTCCAAACTAAAATAGATTAAAATTTTAAAAAAAACTTTATCAAACTCATCTTGAGGTGCATAACCCAAAGAAATCATCATTGTTTTTAATTTTTTTATTTTTTAAGGTTTTGGCATATTTTACATTGTTTTCTAATTCATAATTGATTTGCTAAATGATGATATTACACTTGATCTCCTAAGTGTCACTGAATAAAACTTTCTTTGTTAATTTATCTCATTTGTACAACTTTTCTAATAAGATTTAGTTATATTACCTTGCTTCAATTTATCACATTTTAGTTTTATCATATTTTCACTTATTATTAAAATAATAACTTATAATAATTATTTTTAATATGCTTTTGGTAATCCTAATAATTCAAAGGCAAGTGTGATTAAGATAAAACAAATGTAATAGTGTAATCTCAAAGAACTCTTTCAAGTTAATATTTTTCTTTATTTTATAAAAATTATTTGATTTTGAAATTCTTTATGAGATATTTTGAATAATTATTGATGCAATAATCGATGACATCATACTAGATCGCTTTAGTTTCTTTAGCTTTATCATTTCTATAAACTTTATGTTATTTCTTCAATGTTTTCCTTAGTTTTGATTATATTATAAGGTAATTTTAAATCTTAACCCACATGACATTAACATCTCTTTTATTTTGTCATATAATATTACTTCAATTTTACCTCATACTACTTTAATTTATATTTGCATAATTTAGTAATAAGTTTTTATTTTTTTACCTATTTCTTTAGTAACTCAAAATGCTAGGTAGGCTCAAAACAAGATGAATGTAACATCACCAAGTTGGTCTAAAAAATAGAATAATTGTTTATTTTGTATTTTTAAATAATTTTTTGATAGAGTTTGGAATACATTTTAAGGTATTTGATTTCATGCTTGATTTGAATATTGACGATATTTTACTCTCTTTTATTTCTTAAAATGGAACTTAATACTAAACTTTATTTTATTTTTTGAAATTTTGCCTTTTATTTGAATGGATTAGTATGTAAACTCTAAATCTCACCTTATTTCAACTTTAATATATATTTACTTCATGCTACAACAATAATTTATTATTTTGTTTTCTTATTTATTTTTTATTTCATGATAGCTCTATCTAACTGAATATTCTTTTTAATAATTTTTACATTTTATTTTATAGTGTTTTTGCTTGTATTATTTGTCATTATTATTTATGTCTATTTACTTTTCTAATTTACAATTACTCTAAACAAGGTTTGTTGAGAATGATTAGTCATCATTATTCACTCCACAAAGAGGTCTATCTAATTAAATATTTATTTTAAATAAGAAAGAATAATAATAAATTATTATCTCAACATTAAGTATATAAGCGTTTATTGAAATTAAAATTTGATAAATTGATGCAATATAACATAATTCAAATTAAAATAATGTAATGGTCAAAGTAGAGTAAAGTTATTTTTTTATAATAATACATCCAAATGAAGTCAAAACGTAGGAGAAGTGAGATAAATTGTTTGAGGAGGATGCATTCCAAGAAACAAAGGATACCAAGTGTAATATCCCTAATCATCAAAACAAATATGAATCAAAATAACTTTTAAATCATTCCCAAATTATAGAAAATACTATTAACAAATATTAGAATTAATATTTAATTAGATAGAGTTCATCAATGCTAGTCCAATGATATTTTTGGTCTCGATTGGACCTCGTTTGAAATTTTTTTGAATTACAAAAGGAAATAAGAATAAAAATAGCAAATTACTCATTTAATACTACGTAACAATATAATAAAGTTTGAATGAGGTTACCTGAGGCAATGTATTAGAACCAAATCAAATTGAGTATAAAGTACATGATAAAAGATTTGGAGATACAAATAAATTACCCAAAAACGAAAAAAAAAATTAAAAGAATGAGATAATTTTTAATGGAAAGATACTTTTTAAGATAGTTTTGAGGTTAAGTGTAAAGTTCTCAAATGTCGAATTTGTTGTGAATGGAACTATCTTGAAACTAAAATACAACAACAGAAAATAGTTAAAACAATCTTGAAATGAATGTTGAATTAGATGGAGCTCACTGATACAAGTCCAACGAGACTCCTCTCCTTTGTTACTTCTTGTTTCAATTTATTAAAAGTTATAGAAGTAATTAAACATAAAAATAATAAATAATTATTTTAATATCAAGTAAATATATTCCAGTAGAAAGTAGATAAATTTAGGTAATGTAATGTAGCCAAATGAAGGTGTTGTAAAATGTCACATGAAAGGAAGATTTGTGTTTCATAGTAACCAATCAAAAGCGATGCAAAACATTTGAAGAAATGTCATAAATTCTATTCGAATAAAATATGCAAAGATTATAAAAAGGTCAAGTGTAATCACCTCAATTCTCAAATATGGTACAAATGAAAAAAAAGTGAAGAACGATGCCAAATGGAATGAGTTTAACGATGTTTGTTTCCTCTCGATCTGACCTTAATTGGAACTACTATGAATCTCCAACGTAAAAAATCCATAAATAATAATAAATTATTATTTTAATAATAATTAAATATACAAAAGCTCCAATAACATAAACTTAAAGCAATAAACTATAGCCAAATAAAAGTGATATAAAGCACATATGAGAGAAGGATTGTAGCCTCATCATAAGATAATAAAATCAAAGCAAAAACTTTGAAAAGATAAGATCAAATCTATAGTAATGTTGCATTCCAAATTACAAAAGAGAATCACACTATAATCTGAGATCATCAAGTCTAATGTGAAATGAAATACTTTTTAAAGCATACATAACTAAGAAAAATAAAAGATAAAAATATTGAAACAAATATTTAACCATATAGAGATCATTGACTTTAGTCAACCAATGTTCATTTCTTCTAGGTTGGACCTCATTAGGAATTAATTACTATGCATTACCAATTTAAAATGGCACAAATAAAAGTAAATAATTATTTTAAACTTAAGTTAGTATATATTAAAGAAAAAATATGGTGACTTGGAGTGTTTTAAAATAAGGAAAACTATGAGAGTTCATGGTTGCACTAGAGATGATTTAGAGTTTAATAGAAGTAAAGAAAATAAAAGCAAAAATTTTGATGAAATTAGAAATTTGAATAGAGAGATATTATTTTAATACAAAGTAAATATATTATTTAAAGATAAATAAGTTAAATGAAAGCAATGTGGATAACTAGAAGTGTTATATGAGAGATTAATTAGAGTTTTAAAATAATATACCAGAAAAATATGACATTTGAAAAAAATTAGATACATTACATGAGAAAGTTGTTTTCTGTAATACTAAGGTGATTGACTATAATATCTTTGACCAACAAATCAAGTGCTAAACAATTAATTGAATAAACCATTTTAAGTCAACACCAAAGGCATTTGTTTTCACTCCATCAGACAATATTTAGAATTGCTCGATCTACCAAAGCAATTAAACAAAATAATAACAAATTATTAATTTCATATTTAATAAATTTATATTAAAGTTGAAAATAGCTAAATTTAAAAAATATAATGTAATCAAACCAAAGTGATGTAAATATCACACAAGTGGAGAATTAGATTTTGATAGTAATATATTTAATGAAAGCAAAACATTTAAGAAAATGTGACAAAATTTATAGGGTAGTTGAAATCCAAGGTATGAAAAAGATAAAGTGTAACCTCATCAATCCTAAAATTGGTTAGAAATCTAACTATCCCATAAAGAATTGACTGGAGATCATTAAACATAGACCAATGGCTTCTTTCCATCTAATCAGACTTTGATTAAAATTACTAGAGTTACTAATGTAAAAAGAGTAAATAATAATTAATTATCATTTTAATATTAAGTAAATATATATTAAAAAGAAAAAGATAGTTTAAGTAATGTAATATAACCAAATCAAGTAAATATAAAGGTAACCAAAGAGGAGGTTTGAAATTACATATTAAAATGACCAAATCATATTTAAAACTTTTAATTAATGAGATAAATATTATGGAAATTTTTTATCAATGATATTAAGGAGATTGAGTGCAACATTCTTCTTTGTCGAATAAGGTACAAATCAATATATTTCATAAAGCATGTCAAAAACTTAAAAATTAAAAAAATATAAAAATTAATATTTAATTGATAGAGCTTGTCAAAACTAGTCCAATGATATCTATTTCCTTACCATAAGACTTTATTTGGAATGACTAATTTACTAAAATAAATAATTATAAAAAAAAATTATTTAATGTTAAGCAAATATATATCAATGTTGAAATAATAAAAATTAAAATAACATAATAAAAAAAAATAAAAGTGATATAAAGGTCACATCATAGAAGAACTATAATTTCATTATAACATAGCCAAATAAAAGCAAATGCCTTAACGAAATAAGATTAATTATTCTAGAAGTTGCATAACAAGATTCTAAATAAATAGAGTGTCACATTCTTGCTCATAAATTATTTATAAAAAGAAAATCTCATAAAAAGGCAATGCTCTAAAAAATAAAATTTTTAAAGATAAAAAAATAATTGATAAAGCTCGTTTGTTGTGTCCAAAGACTTTTCTTTCCACTTTGTTAAAGCTAATTTCAATTTATTTTTAGTTAATAATGAAAATATCAATAAATAATAACAAATTATTTATAACATTAAATAAATACAAATTAGTGCTAAAGCTAGAGGAGTTGAAGCAATATGCCATTACCAAATAAAATTGAGGTTGGGATCACATGAGAAGAGAATTGAAATTTAATTATAATGAAAAAAAATTTAAGAAAAAAATCTTTCAAAAACACAGGGTGATTGGGTAGAGAATATATAATAATAAAATAATTAAAAAAATAGAAATGAAAATACAATTGGGTAGAACTCCTTGATGTGAGTCCGATGACAAATGGTTTGCCTCCATTCAACCATGTCTACAATTACTGGAAATCACTAAATAAAATAAGCATTAATAATAATAATTTTTTGTTATAATATTAATATGTAATAAAGAAAACATTGACGTAAATTGAACCAATGTATTATAAGCAAAACAACTATAATAATTTCATAAATTGTTTAGAGAAATTGCATTACAAGATAATAAAAAGAACAAATATGACGTACTTAATCAACCAAAGTACTATAAATTAAAATATCTCATAAATCATTCAAAAATCATAGAAACTATAATACAAAAAAAATAATAATGAGTTTTTAATTGAATAGAACTCTTCAAGCTGAGTCCAACAATGTTTGTTTCATCTCCTCAAACCTTATATAAAATAGCTAATAATTGAATATAAAAATAAGCTCAAATAATATTAAATTACTGTATTAATGATAAACACATAAGAAATAAAGCTTAAGTAAGATAACCTAAAGCTATGTTATACAACAAATAAACGTAATGTAAAGCTCACAAAACAACAAAATTAGATTGGCAGTACAAAAAATTTATATTCCACCATATAAGATGTTCTAATAGAATATTCTCAATTATCAAACGTGGTATAAATAAACCTTGTTTTGAATAAGTACAAATTACTAATTTAAAATGTGTATAATAATGACTTATTATTTTAAGATTAGGCAAATATATATTAAAGCTAAAACAAGAAAAATTTAACTACTATAACATAACCAATTCAGGGTAACACTAAAGTCACAAATATAGAGATTTAGAGTTACATAGTAATAAAAAAAATTAAGCCCAAAAATATTTTAAACTATCAAGAAAAATATTTAATTTGATAGATCTCTTCAAGTTATGTCCAACAACATTTGTTTTGCCCCAATGGGACCTCCTTTAGAACTATTATTCATTTTAATATAAACAAGCATAAATAAAGATATATTATTATTTTAATATTGAGAAAAACATATTAAAATAAAAATAAGGTAATTTAAAGCATTATAATAATACAAAATCAAAGATAAATAATGGTCACTTAGGTGAATATTTAGAGTTATATAAAATATTACAAACTTTTCATAAAACTAGCAAAAACTATAAAAATAAAATATTTAAAATATAATTATGAATATTTAGATAGATAAAGCACATTGAGATGAGTCCAATAATACTTGTTTCTTCTACATTAGATCTCATTTCGAATTACTATGAACTACCAAATCTATTAAACATAGGTAATAATAATAAATTAGTTTTCGTGTTTAGTGAATAAGTATAAAAATTGAAGTTACTTGAATTAACTTATTATAAATAAAAAAACAAAGAAATCTAAAGGTCATATGAAAGGAGAATCATAGTGTCATAATAATATATCCACATCAACATGAAGCTTTTCAAGAAAATAAATAATCTATGAGGAAAGTTGCATTAAAAGATACGTGATTGAGTGTAACATTTCTTATTATCAAATATCATACAATTGAAGATGTGTACTAAAACATCCCAAATTATTAGAAAATAAAATATTTTAAAATTAAAAATGAATATACAATTAGATATAGATCATTAAGAGGAGTCCAAGAACATTTACTTGATGGCTATTAGAACATAATTTGAATTGGTACCAATTACTAATATCAATAAGCACAAATAATAAAAAATTATTTTTCTATAATAACAAAACATATATTAAAAAATAAATGACCTAAAATGAAGCAGTGTATAAAAAACATATAAAAGCATAAAATTTGAAGAAAAGTGATAAAGTGTGAGGATATTTTGCATTCAATAATCCAACTACATTTGCTTAATGTGTCATCCTTTGGGATAAATGTGAATCACAAAACTAAACAAGCATAAGCAATGATAGATATTAATTTTCTTAAAACATTATATATTAAACAACAAATAACATAAATTCAAGCAATATAATATAACAATCAATTGATATAATGATGACATGAGAGGAAAAGTAGACTTTCTTAGTCATATATTCAAACAAAGAAAAAGCATTTGAAGAAATTAGATAAGTTATGCAAGAATGTTCTATCCAATGATACTAAGAAATCATGTATAAATGCTCATGATTTTCAAATCAGACACAAATTTAAATATCTTATAAATCACAAAAATTCTTCAAATTAAAAATATTTAAAAATATAAAAAGAAATATCTAATTAGTTAAAGCTTATCAAGATGAGTCCAATATTTTTCATTTTATCTTAAACAGATTTTATTAAGAATTACTATAAATTAACAAAGTTAACAATCATAAATACTAGTTAATTATTATTTTATTTTAAATAAATTTATATATAAAAGCTTAAATATGCTATAAAAAAGCAACATAAAATAACAAAATTAAAAGGCTAAAAAGGTTACATGAGAGGTGAATTACATTTTTATAATAATATAACACAATCAAAACAAAACTTTTGAAAAACTAAGATAAATTATATGGGATAATAACATTCTAATTATACTAGGAACCCTAAGAAAAACACCCTTGATCATCAAATGAGGTGAGAATAAAATTATCTTATAAAATATTCCATAATAATGTAATATAAAATATTAAAAAAATATGAAAAAAATATTTAATTGGATATAGATCCTTGAGACAAACCAAAGTCAACATTATATGACAATTATGTTTTAATTATAAAATATCCTAACCAAACAAAGAACTATTAGAACATGATATTAATTATATAAGAAACTTGCTTTCCATAATACTAAGGAGATGAAGTGTAGCATTCTCAATCATTAAATCATTTACAAAAAGAAAATATCTAATAAAATGTGCACAAATCTTAGACAATAAAATGTTTAAAAATGTCTAATTTAATGATTAATTGGTTGGAGCTCATTACGTCTAATGCAAGAATGTTGGTTTCATCTAGATCAAACCTCATTAAGTATTAGTATGAATTACCAATTTAAATGAACATACATAAAAATAAATTATTATTTAAAAATTAAGCAAATATATGTTAAAGTAGAAATAAGGTAAATTAAAGTAATGTAATATAAGAAATTTTAAGGTACATAAATGTTATTTAAGAGACATTTAGAATTACATATTGATATAACAAAATCAAAGAGAAAAAATAGAAGAAATAAGAAAAATTACGTGCAAAACCTTTTGGT
The DNA here is from genome assembly GCA_023846275.1 of Vanilla planifolia. Classification (NCBI taxonomy): domain Eukaryota; kingdom Viridiplantae; phylum Streptophyta; class Magnoliopsida; order Asparagales; family Orchidaceae; genus Vanilla; species Vanilla planifolia. The sequence continues at coordinate 36,572 of JAIUJO010002630.1, read as the reverse complement.
CAAAATACTAGGAGAACAAGCACAACATTATTGATCATAAAATCTGTTTGAATTGAAATTCCTTATAAATCTTGCCAATTCCTCACAAAATAAGATATAAAATATTAAAAAAACTAATATTTAATTATATGGAACACATTTATATGACTACAACAACATTTGTTTTATCCACATCAAATCTTGTTTAGAACTCACTAATTATAAAATTAATTAAACATAAATAATAATAATTTATTGTTTTAAATTTTCTTGAATAATTTCAAATAAACTTTTGCCAAGATGAAACAAAATTTATTGGACTCATCTCCATGAGCTATACGAAATAAAATATTTTTTTAATATATTTAATAATATTTTATTTTGTATTATTTTGGAACTATTTACAAGTCATTTTGATTAGAACCTGATTTTAAGATTAGGAATGCTACAAGTAATCTCTATAGTATCTTAAAATGCAACTTTCATGTACAATTTAACTCATTTTTTCAAATGTTCTTATTTCATTTGGTTATATTACTATGAATCTCTAATTCTTCTTAAGTGTGGCATTTATAATCACCTTCTTTAATTGAAATAACATTACTTCAATGTATCTAAATGTAGATTTAACATATATTTACTTAAAATTTAAAAAATAATTTTTATGTTAATTTAAATTATTTATTTTATTAATTTTTTAAAATTCCAATTGAGGTGCAATCAAGATAAAACAAATGTCCTTTAAGTTAACTCAATAAGCTCCGCTTAATAAAATATTCATTTTTATATTTTTTTAAAATAAATTATTTCATTAGAATTTTACTATGAGTCAATTTAATTTGTACCTGATCTCATTATATAGTATGTTATAAATCTCTTATTTTCTTTTAATACTACTTTCTTACCTAGTTTGTCTCATTTCTTTAATGTTTTTTTTTTGTTTTTGTTATATTACTATGAAACTTTAATTCTCATCTTGTGACCTTTGAGTCATTTGAATTTGGTCATTATATATTTGTTCAAATTTACACATTTTAACTTTAATATGTATTTGCCTAATATCCATATAATAATTTACTATTTTTTATACCTTTTTTATTGTCGTAATTTATTGAAATTGCTATCTAGGTCTGATCAAGATGAACCAATTATCTTTTTACACATCTAAGCAAACAGTATCTACCTAAATATTGATTTCTTAATTTAAAAAAAGTTGGCTTTGGTAAGCTTTATTGGTCAATTTAATTCACAACAGGTTTGATGATCAACAACATTGCATTCGATCTCCTTAGCATATGGCATGCAACTTTTATGTAAAATTTATCTCATTCATTCTAAGTTTTCATTTTGACTTTGTATATTATTATTAAGCTTTTTTCTCTTCTCTAATGATGTTTACATTGTTTTAATTATGTTAAATTATATACTTAAATTCATCTGATTTATTATTTATTATTTGTTGACTTAATTTTAAAATAATAAACTATTATTATTTATGTCTATTTACATAGTAATTCGTAGTAATTCAAAAGTGGTTTGATCAAGAGCAAAACAATGTTGATGCACTCTCCTAAACAATCTCAATCCAATTAATTATTTTTTAAAATATTTTATTTTCAATGCTTTTGTATTTTATACAAAGCATTTTGATTTGTAGCTAGTTTGATGATCAAATGTCTTAACCAAGATCTTTCTTCGTATCTCTGATGGTGACTTTCTTATTAAGTTTTCTAAATGTTTCAAATTTCTCGGACTTCTTTAATTACACTGCTACGTAACCATAATCATTTGTAATGTAGCTTTAATGTTTGTGTTATTTAGTTATATTACATTGCATCATATTAGTTAATATTTGTAGTTACTTAAATTGGTATTGTGCTATAATTCTAAAAGCATGTATTCAAAAGAATTACCATTAGACTTATCTTAACAAGCTTTATCTAATTATATATTCATTTTATATTTTAAATATATTTTTTAATTATTTTTTCATAATTCATGATATATTTTTAATCATACCATATCTTATGATTAAGGATGTCACAATCCTTAGTAAGTTGGAATAAAGACTTCTCGCATAATTTATCTCATATTATTACATTTTTGCATTGGATTTGGTTATAATAATATGTAACACCAAATGTACTATAGGACAACCTTTAATGTATTTGCATTGTTTATATTAATTCACTAAAATATCTCTCATTTTAGTAATACTGTGTATTTACACATTTTAAGTAATATTATTTTTTCTTATTCATTTTAGTAATATGTAGTAGTTCTGAACGAGGTTAGATAAAGATGAAGAAAATATCAGTGGACCTTTGTCAATGAGCTATATAACATTCAATATTCAGAAGAAAATGTTGGAGGAGAAGATGAGAAAAAAGGGAGAAAAAGAAAGAGGAGGAAGAAGATGAAGAAGAACAACAATAAGAGAAGAAGTAGAAGAAGAAGAAGAAGAAGAAGAAGACGAAGAAGAAGAATAAGAAGAAGAAGAAGAAAAGGAAGAAGAAGAAGAGGAAGAAGAAGAAGAAAAGATGAAAAGAAGAAGAAGAAGATGAAGAAGAAGAGATAGAAGAAGAGGAGGAGAAGGAGGAGAAGGAAGAAGAAGAAGAAGAAGAAGAACAGGTGAAAAAAGAGGAAGAAGTAGAAGAAGATGAACAATAAGATGAGGAGGAAGAAGAAGAAGAAAAGGAAGAAGACGAGGAAGAAGAAGAAGAAGAAAACGAAAAGGAAGAAGTGGAAGAAGCAGAAGAAGAAGAAGAAGGAGAAGAAGAAGAAGAAGAAGAGGATGATGATGAAGAAAAAGAAGAAGGAGAAGAAGAAGAAGAAGAAGAAGGAGAAGAAGAAAAAAATAAAGAAGATTAAGACGTGGAAGAGGCAAAAGAAAATAGAGAGGAGAAGAAGAAGAAGAAGAAGAAAGAGAAAGAGAAGTGGAAGAAATAGAAGAGTAAAGAAGTAGAAGAAGGAGAAGAGAAGAAAAAGGAGAAAAAGAAGAGAAGAAGAAGAAGAAGAAGAAGAAGAAGAAGAAAAAGAAGTAGAAGAAGAAGAGGAAGAAGAAGAAGAAGAAGTAGTAGTAGAAGAAGAAGATGATGATGATGAAAATGAAGAAGAAGAAGCAGGAGAAGAAGGAGAAGAAGAAGTTGAAGAAGAAGAAGTCAGAGGAAAAGGAGAAGAAGAAGAATAAGAAGAAGAATAAGAAGAAGAAGAAGAAGAAGAAGAGGAAGAAGGAAAACAAGAAGACGAAGACGTAGAAGAGGGGGAGGAAAAAGAAGAAGAAGATGTAGAAGGTTAGGAGGAAGATGAGGAGAAGTGGACAAAGAAGTAGAAGAAGATGGGGAGGAAGAAGAAGAAGGGGTAGAAGAAGAAGAAGAAGTGGATGATGAAGAAGAAGAGGAAGAAGAAGGTGAGGAAAAAGAAATAGAAGAAGATGAAAGGTAAAGAGGAAGAAGAAGAAGAAGAAGAAGAAGTCAGAGGAAAAGGAGAAGAAGAAGAAGAAGAAGAAGAAGAAGAGGAAGAAGGAAAACAAGAAGACGAAGAAGTAGAAGAGGAGGTGAAAAAAGAAAAAGATGTAGAAGGTTAGGAGGAAGATGAGGAGAAGTGGACGAAGAAGTAGAAGAAGATGGGGAGGAAGAAGAAGAAGGGGAAGAAGAAGAAGAAGAAGAAGAGGATGATGAAGATGAAGAGGAAGAAGAAGGTGAGGAAAAAGAAATAGAAGAAGATGAAAGGTAAAGAGGAAGAAGAAGAAGAAGAAGAAGAAGAAGAAGGAGAAGAAGAAGTAGTAGTAGTTTTTGTAGAAGAAGAAGAATTAGATGAAGAGGAAGAAGTCGAAGAAGAAGAAGAAGATGATGATGAAGAAGAAGAAGAAGATGATGAAAAAGATGATGAAGAAGAAGAAGAAGAAGAAGAGGAACAATAAGTAGACGAAGAAGATGAAGAAGAACAGGAAGAGAAAGAAGAGGACAAGGAGCAAGAATAGAAATAAACAGTAGTAGTAGTAGAAGAAGAAAAATAAGACGAAGTAATTGAAGAAGAAGATGAAGTAGAAGAAGTAAAGGAGAAGAAGACGAAGAAGAAGAACAAGATGAAGAGCATGGATTATGGATTATAAGGGGTGGGCTTAATGATTAAAGATTACTTATTAGGGATTAGGGATTGTGGAGGCAGGGATTAGAGATTAAGGATAAGGGATTAGAGATTATGGATTAGGTATTAGCAATTAAGGATTAGTAATTAGGGATTATGAATTAAGGATTAGTGTTTATGGCGAGAGTTAATGGATATGAGAGTAAAGATTAGGGACTAGGGGTTAGAGATTAATGATTAGTAATTACGCATTCGGGATTAAGGAATTAATAAATAGGATTAAGGGTAAGCGATTCAAGACCAAGTATTAAGGATCACAGATATTGGATTAGAGATTAAAAATTAAGGATTAGAGATTCATTATAAAAGATTAAAGAGCAAGGATGAGAAATTAATGATTAAAGGATTAAGTCGTAAAGATTTAGGGAATAGTAAGGACAAGGAATTTAAGGTTTGAGATTAGGAGATAGGGATTAGAGATTAAGGATAAGGGAAAAAGAAGAAGAAGAAGAAGAAGAAGATGGAGTGGAAGAAGAAGTTGAAGAAGAAAAAGAAGACATAGTCATAGTAGTAGTAGTAGTAGAAAAGAAGAAATAGAAGAAGAAGAAGAAGAAGAAGAGAAGAAGAAGAAGAAGAAGAAGAAGAAGAAGAAGAAAAGACAAAGAAGTAGAAGGAGGAGAAGAAGAAGATGAAGAAGAATAAAAGAATATGCAGAGGAAGAAAGAGAAGAGAAGAGGAAGAAGAAGAAAGAGAAGAAGTATAAGTGCAAGGAGAAGAAGAGTAAGAAGAAGAAGAAGAAGAGAAGAGACAAAGAAGAAGCTTAGAAGAATAATAAGAAGAGTAAAAAGAATAAGAAGGAGAAGAAACAGAAGAAGAAGGAGGAGAAGAAGATGATGAAGAAGAATAAAAGCAGATGTAGAGGAATAAAGAGAAGAGAAGAGGAAGAAGAAGGAAGAGAAGTATAAGTGGAAGAAGAAGAGTAAAAAGAAGAAGAAGAAGAAGAGAAGAGTCAAAGAACAAGCATAGAAGAATAATAAGAAGAAGAGTAAAAAGAATAAGAAGTAGAGAAGAGAAAAGAAGAAGAAGAGTAGAAGAAGAAGAAGAAGAAGGAAGAGGAAGAGGGGGAGGAGGAGAAGAAGAAGAAGAAGAAGAGGAGGAAGAAGAAGAAGTAGAAAGAGAAGAACAAGGAAAAGAAGAAGAAGAAGAAGAAGAAGAAGAAGAAGAAGAAGAGTAAGAAGAAGAAAAAGAAGAAGAAGATGAAGAACAAGAAGAAGGAGAAGAAGAAGAAGAAGAAGAAGAAGAAGAAGAAGAAGAAAGAGAAGAGAAGAAGAAAAAGAAGAAGAAAAAGAAGAAGGAGAAGAAGTAGAAGTGGATGAAGAAGAAGAAGAGTAAAAAGATGATGATGAAGAAGAAGAAGAAGAGAAGAAAAAAAGAAGAAGAAGAGTAAAAAGAAGAAGAAGAAGAAGAAGAAGAGTGAAAAGAAGAAGAAGAAGGAGAAGAAGAAGAGAACTACAGAAGAAAAAGAAGAGAGGAAGAAGAAGACGAAGGAGGAGGAGGAAGAACAAGTAGAAGAGGAAGAGGAAGAGCAAGAAGAAGAAGAAGATGAAGAGGATGAAGATGAAGAAAAAGAAGAAGGAGAAGGACAAGGAGGACGAGAAGAAGAAAAAGAGGAGGAAGAAGAAGAAGTGGAAGAAGAAGAAGGAGAAGAAGAAGAAGAGAAAGTAGAAGAAGAAGATGATGATGATGATGATGAAGAGAAAAAAAGAAGAAGAACAAAAGGACAAAGAAAACGAAGAAGAGGATAAAGTAGAAAGAGAAGAAGAAGAAGAACAACAACAACAACAACAAGAATACGAAGAGGAAGAAGGAGAAGAAGTAAAAGTGGAAGAAAAAGAAGAGAAAGAAGTGGTGGAAAAATAAGGAGAAGAGGAAGAAGAAAATGAAGAAGAAGAAGAATTTTAAGAAGAAAAAGTAGAAGAAGAAGGAGAAGATAATGATGAAGAAGATGTGGAAGAAAAAGAAGAAGAAGAATAAAAAGAAGAATAATAAGAAGAACAAAAAGTAGAATGAGAAGAAGAAATAGAAGAAGAAGAAGAGGTGGAGGAGGAAGAAGAAGAAGAAGAACAAGGTGATGAAGAAGAAGAAGAAGAAGAAGAAGAGGAAGAAAGTGAAGAAGTAGAAGAAGAGGAGGAGGTAATGGAATGTGAAGAAGAATAGAAAGGCAAGAAGAAGAAAAAAGAAGAGGAAGAAGAAGAAGAAGGATAAGAAAAAGATGACAAAAGAAGACGAGCAGCTAGAAGACGAAGAAGAGAAGGAAGGGGAAGAAGAAGAGGAGGAGAAAGAAGAAGAGTAGGAATAAGAAGAAGAAGAGGAAGAGGAAGAAGAAGATGAAGAGGAAGAAGAGGAACAAGAGGAAAAGAAGTAGTTGTAGAAAAAGAAGAAGAAGAAGAAGAATAAAAAGAAGAAGAAGAAGGAGATGAAGAAGAATAAGAACAAGAAAGGGAATAAGAAAAAGAAGAAGAAGAATAAGAAGAGGAAGAAGTAGAAAAAGAATAAAAAGAAGTAGAAAAAGAAAAGGAAGAAGCAAAAAAATGAGGAGAAGAGGAAGAAGAATAAGCAGAAGAAGAAGAAGAAGAGGAAGAGGAAGAAGAGAACTTAGGGGAAAAAGAGGAATGAAATGAAATAAAAAAAGAAGAAGAGAAGAATTTTAAGAAGAAGATGAAGTAGATGAAGAAGAAAAAGAGGTAGGTGATGTAGAAGATGCAAAAGAAGTAGAAAAAGAAGAATAAAAAGAAGAAGAAGAAGAAGAAGAAGAAGAAGAAAATGGAGAAGGAGAAGAAGAAATAGAAGGAGAAGAAGAAGAGGAGGAAGAAGAAGAACAACAACAATTGAAAGACGAAGTAGAAGAAGAAGACGAAGAAGGAAAAGAAGATGAAGTACAAGAAGAAGAAGTAGAAGAAGAAGAAGAGGATTAAAAAGAAGAAGAAGAAGAGGAGGAGGTGAAATAAGTAGAGAAAGAGATGGAAGAAGACGAAGAAGAAGAAGAAGAAGAAGAGGAAGAGAAAAAGAATAAGAAGAGGAAGAAGAAGGAGAATAGGAAGACGAGGAGAGGAGGACAAAGAGGAAGAAGAAGACGAGGAGCAAGAAGAAGAAGTAGAGGAAGAAGAAGGGAAAGAAGAAGAAGAAGAAGAAGAAGCAGAAGGGAAGAAGAGGAAGAGTAAGAAAAAGATGAAAAAGAAGAAGAAGAAGAAGAAGAAAAAGGAGAAAAAGTAAAAAAAGGAGAAAAAGAAGGGGAAGAAGAAGAAGAGGAAGCAGTTGAAGAGAAAGAAGAAGAAGAAGATGAAGAAGAGGAATTAGAGGTAGAAGAAGTAGTAGTAGTAGTAGTAGAAGAAGAAGTAGAAGAAGAATAGAAGAAGAAGAAGAAGATGAAGAAGTAGTAGTAGTAGTAGTAGAAGAAGAATAAGAATAAGAATAAGAAGTTGAAGAAGAAGAAGATGTAGAAGTTGAAGAAGAAGAAGAAGAAGAGAAGAGGAAGTAGAAGAAGAAGAAGAGGAAGTAGAAGAAGAAGTAGAAGTAATAGAAGAAGAAGCAGAAGAAGAGGAAGAAGAAGAAGAAGAAGAAGAAGAACTATAAGGAGTAGAAGAAGAAGTAGAACAAGAAGAGGGAGAAGGTGAAGAAGAAGTAGAATTCGATAAAGGAAGAGAAAAAGAAGATGAAAAAGAAGAAGTAGAAGAAAAAGAACAAAAACAAGAAGAGGAAAAAGAAGGAGAAGAAGAATAAGAAGAAGAGGATTAAGAAAAAGAGAAGAAGAAGAAGAGAAGAAGAATAACAAGAGGATGTGGAAGAAGAGGAAGGAAAATATGTTGAAGAAGAAAAGGAAGAAATTTAAGAAAAGTAAGGAGAAGAGGAAGAAGAAGAAGAAGGAGAGGAAGAGGAAGAAGTGGACGAAGGGGAAAAAGTGGAATAAGAAGTAGTAGTAGAAGAAGAAGAAGAAGAAGGATTTTAAGAAGAAGATGAGGTCGAAGAAGAAGGAGAAGAAGATGAAGAAGATGCGAAAGAAGAAGAAGAAGAAGAAGAAGATAAAGAAGAAGAAAATGAATAATAAGAAGGAAAAGAAGAAGAAATAGAAGAAGAAGAAGAAGAAGAGAAAGATGAAGAAGAAGAAGAAGAAGAAGAAGGAGAGAAGGAAGATGAGGGGAAGAGGTCAAAGATGGAGAAGAAGATGAGAACCAAGAAGAAGAAGTAGAGGAAGAAGAAGGTAAAGAAGTAGAAGAAGAAGAACAACAAGAAAAAGAAGTAGAAGAAGTGGAAGAAGAAGAAGAGGAAGAAGAATTTGAAAAAACAATTAAGAAAAAGAAGAAGAAGGGGAAGAGGAAGAAGAGGAAGAGGTAAAAGAAGAGGAAGAAGTAAAAGAATAGGAAGAAAAAGAAGAAGCAGAAGTGGAAGAAGTTGAAGAGGAAGAAGATAATAAAGAAGAGAAAAACAACGAAGAAGAAGAAGAAGATAAACAATTAGAAGAAGGAGAAGAAGAAGAAGAAGAAGCAGAAGAAGTGGAAGAAGTTGAAGAGGAAGAAGATAATAAAGAAGAGAAAAACAAAGAAGAAGAAGAAGAAGATAAATAATTAGAAGAAGGAGAAGAAGGAGAAGAAGAAGAAGAAGTAAAAGTAGTAGTAGAAGAAGAATAAGTAGAAGTAGAAGAAATAGAACAAGATGGAGAAGAAGAAGAAGGAGACGAAGAAGAAGAAGAAGAAGAAAGAGATGAAGTGTTAAAAAAAGAAGATGAAGAGGAAGAAAAAGTACTAGTAGTAGAAGTAGATGAGGAAGAAGAGGAAGAAAAGGAAGAAGAAGAAGAAGAAGTAGAAGAAAAAGAAGAAGAATAAGAAGAACAAGAAGAAAAAGAAGAAGTAGAAGAGAAAGAAGTAGTAGAAGAAGTAGAAGAAGTAGTAGAAGAAATAGAAGAAAAAGAAGAAGAAGAAAAAGAAGAACAAGAAGAAGATGAAGAAGAAAAACAAGAAGTAGAACAAGAAGAAGAAGAAGTAGTAGTAGTAGTAGAAGAAGAAGAAGAAGATGAAGCTGAAGAGGAAGAAGCAGTTGAAGAAGAAGAAGTAGAAGATGAAGAAGAAGAAGAATATTAAGAAGCAGAAGCAGAAGAAGTAAAAGAAGAAGAAGAAGAAGAAGAAGAAGAAGAGAAAGAAGAAGATGAAGAAGAAGAAAAAGGAGAAGAAGATGAAGAAGAAGAAGAAGAAGAGAAGGAGGAGGAAGAAAAAAAAGAAATAGAAGAGGAAGAAGTAAAATAAGAAGAAGAGGATGATGGGGAGAAAAGTCAAAGAAGGAGAAGAAGATGAGGAAAAAGAAGAAGAGGAGGAAAAAGAAGTAGAAGAAGAAGAAGACGACGAGGAAAAAGAAGAGGAAGAAGAAGAAGAAGAGGAAGAACAAAAATAGGAAAAGAGATAGAGGAAGAAGAAATGAAGAATAGGTAGGAGAGGAAGAAGAGGAAGAAGTAAAAGATGTACAAGTGGTAGAAGAAGAAGAAGAAGAAGAGGAAAAAAAAGATTAGGAGAAGAGGACAAAGAAGAAGAAAAAGAGAAAGAAGAAGAGGAAAAGATGAAGAGGAAGAAGTAGAAGAAGAAGAAGAGAAAGGAGAAGAAGAAGAGGAAAATGAGAAAGAAGAATAGGAAAAGAAGAAGAGGAAGAAGAAGAAGGTGAAGAGGATGGAGAAGAAGAAGAAGAAGAAGAAGATAAAGAAAAAGTGGAAGAAGGGAAAGAAGAAGAAGAAGAGGAATAAGATGAAGATGATGGTGAAGAAGATGAAGAAGAGGGAGAGAAAGAAGAGGAATATGAAAAGAAGAAGAAGAAGAAGAAGAAGAAGAATTTGAAGAAGAAGATGATCTAGAAGAAGGAGAAGATGAAGAAGAAGAAGATGAGCAGAAGAGGTTGAAGAAGAAGAACGAGAACAAAGAAGATGGATTATGGATTAGGGAGGATAGGCTTAGGAATTAGGGATTAGTTGTCCATGATTAAGGATTAGGGAGGTATGGATTAGAGATTAGTGATTAAAGATTAATGTTAAGATATTTGCAATTAGTTATTAAGAATTAGGGATTATGAATTAAGGATTTGTGATTACAACTAGGGTTTAGTTATTAGGTATTATGGAATAAAGATTAGAGATTAGTGATTAGGGATTAAAGCATTAGAGATTAGGGCTTAAGAATTATAGTTCAAGGATTAAGGGATCAAGAATAATGATTAAGGATAAGAAATTCAAGATTAAGGATTAGAGATTTGTGATTTGTGATTAGAGATTAAGGTTTAGGGATTTACGATAAGGGATTAAAAATTATGATATAGGGATTAGAAATTAAGAGATTAAGTCTTAAAAATTAAGGATTAAGGATTAAAGATTAGGGGTTAAGGATTAAGGATTACGGATTAGGGATTAAGTATTATCGATTAGTGATTAGAAATAAGGATTAGGTGTTAAAGATGACAAAAAATAAGAAGAAGAAGAACTAGAAGTAGACGAAGAAGAAGTAGAAGAAGAAGAGAAAGAAGAAGAAGAAGAAAAAGTTGTAGTAGTAACAGTAGAAGAAGAAGAAGAAGACGAAGTATAAGAGGAAAAAGTAGAAGAAGAAGAAGAAGGAGAAGAAGGAGAATAAGGAGAAAAAGAAAAAGAAAAAGGAAAAGAACAAGAAGAAGATTGGGGAGAAGATAAAGAAGCAAAAGAAAAAGACAAAGAAGAAGAAGAGTAAGAAGAAGAAGAAGAATAAGAAGTGTAGTAGTAGTAGTAGTAGTAGAAGAAGAAGAAGAAGAAGAAGAGGAGGAGGATGATGATGATGAAGATGGAGAAGAAGAAGAAGAAGAAGAGGAGGAAGAAGAATAAGAAGAAGAAGAAGAAGAGGAGGAAGAAGAATAAGAAGAAATTGAAGAGGAAGAAGAAGAAGAGAAAAAAGAAGAAGAAGATGACAAAGAAGAAGAAGAAGAAGAAGAAGACTAGGAAGAAGAGCAAGAAGAGAAAGAAGAAGAGAAAAAAGATAAGGAGAATGAAGAAGAAGAAGAGGAAGAATAGGCAGAGGAGGAAGAATAAGAAGAGCAAGAAGAAGAAGAGGAAGAAGAAGTACAAGAAGAAGAAGAAGGGGAAGAAGAAGAAGAGGAAGAAGAAGGAGATGAAAAGCAAGTAATAGAAGAACAAGAAGAAGAAGAGGAAGGAGATGTAGAAGAAGAAAAAGAAGCTGAAGCAGAAGAAGAAGACGAAGATAGGGAAGAGGAAGAAGAAGGAGAAGGAAGAGAAGAAGTCAAAAAAGTAAAAGAATAAGAAGAAGAAGAAGAAGAATAACAAGTAGAAGGAGAAGAGAAGAAGTAGAAGAAGAAGGAGGAGCAAAAGAAATGGAAGAAGAAGAAGAGTAGAAAGAAGAAAAAGATAAAAAAAGAAGAAGAGAAGAAAAAGAAGAAGAAGAAGAAGAAGAAGAAGAAGAAGAAGAAGAGAAGAAGAAGAAGGAGATGAAGAAGAAGAAGAAGGTGGAGGCGAAGAAGAAGAAGAACAAGTAGAAGAGAAAGAGGAAGAAGAAGAAGAAAAAGAAGAAGTAGAAGAAGAAGAGGATGAAGAAGAAGAAGACGAAGAAGAAAAAGAACAAGAAGAATAGTAAGAAGAAGGAGAAGTAGAAGAAAAAGAATAAGAAGAAGAGGAAGAAGATGAAGAGGGAAAAGGAAGAAGAAGAAGATGAAAAAAAGAAGAAGAAGAGACAGAAAAAGATAAAGAGAAAGAAGAAGAAAAATAAGAAGAAGAAGAAGAAGAAGAAGAAGAAGAAGAAGAAGAATAAGAATTAGTATAAGAGGAAGAAGAAAAAGAAGAAGAAAAAAAGAAGAAGATGAGGAGGACAAGGAAGGAGAAGAGGAAGAAGAGAAAGAGGAAGAAGAAGAAAAAGAAGATGAAGAAGAAATTGAAGAAGAAGCAGAATAGGGAGAAGGAGAAGAAGACGACAAAGAAGAAGAAGAAGAAGCAGAACAAGAAGTGGAAGAAGAAGAAGAAGAGGAAGAAGAAGAAGAAAAGGAACAAAATGAAAAAGGAAGAAGAAGAAGAAAAAGAAAAAGAAGAAGGAGAAGGAGAAGGGAAGAAGAAGAAGAAGAAGAAGAAGATGATGATGAAGAAGAAGATAAGAACAAGAAGAAGAAGCAGAACAAGAAGATGAAGAAGATGAAGAAGGGAAAGAAGAGGAAGAAGGAGAAGAAAAAGAAGAAGAATAAGAATAAGAATAAGAATAAGAAGAAGTAAAAGGAGAAGAGAAGGAGAAGAAGTAGAAGAAGAAGAAGAAAAAGACGAATTAGAAGGGGAAAATAAAGAAGAGTAAAAAGAAGAAGAGGAAGAAGAGGAAGAAGAGAAGAAAAAGAAGAAGAAGAAAAGAAGAAGAAGAAGATGAAGAGGAAGAAGAAGACGTAAGAGGAGGAGGAGAAGTAAAAGAACAAGTAGAAGAGAAAGAGGATGATGAAGAAGAAAAAGAAGAAGAAGAAGAAGTAGTAGTAGTAGTAGTAGAAGAAGGTGATGAAGAAGAAAAAAACAAAGAAGAAAAAGAAGAAAACGAAAAAGAAGGAGAAGAACAAGAAAAAGAAGAAGAAAAAGAAGAAGAAGAAGAAGAAGAGGAGGAAGTGTAAGAAGAAGAAGAAGAAGAAGAGCAGGATGAAGAAGAAGGAAAGTAAGAAGATTATATGGAAAGAAGAAGAAGAAGATTAAAAAAGAAGAGATCGATAAAGAAAAAGAGGTAGAAAAATAAAAAGAAGAAGAAGAAGTAGAATAATAATAAAAGGAGGAAGAAGAAAAAGAAGTAAAAGAAGAAGAAGATGAGGAAGAAAAGGTAAGAGAAGAGGAAGAAGAAGAAAAGGAAGATGAGGAAGAAGAGCATGAAGAAGACGAAAAAGATGAGAGAGAAGGAGAAGAAGACAAAGAAGAAGAAGAAGATAAAGGAGAAAAGGAACAAGAAGTGGAAGAAGAAGAAGAAGAGGAAGAAGAAGTGGAATAAGAAGAAGGAAGAAGAAGAAGAAGAAGAGGAAGAAGAACTGGAAGAAAACGATGAAGTGGAAGAAGAAGAAGAAGAAGAATAGGAAGAAGAAGAAGGAGAAGAAGAAGAAGAAGAAGAAGAAGAAGAAGAAGGAAAAGAAGAACAAGAGGAAGAAGAAGAAGAAGAACAAGAAGAAGAAGAAGAACAAGAACAAGAACAAGAAGAGGAAAAGTAGAAGAAGAAGAAGAAGAAGAAGAGGAAGAGCAAGAAGATGACGTAGAGGAAGAAGATGAGTAAGAAGAAGAAGTAGAAGAAGAAGGAGGAGAAGAAGAAGAAGAATTTGAAGAAGTAGATCAAGTAGAAGAAGATGAAGGAGAAGGAAAAGAAGAAGTAGGAGAAGAAGCTAAAGAAGAAGAAGAACGTGAAGAAGAAGATGGATTATCCGATTCAAAAGTGGTCGAAGCTTACAAAAAAACCTCATTATGGAGGCTCAAAAAAAAAATCTGTCAGCAACAACTTACGCAAAGGATTGGGCAGGGGCATACCCCCGTCCCACACAAAATCAAAAACACGTGCAGCTTTAGCAACCCAATAAGCAAGGGCATTGCTCTCACTAATGACATGCAAGAACTTCAAAGCCATCAAGCTTCTAGCGTATTGAAGGGCATCCGAATTCAAACCTCCCTCCATGGGATAGTGAACTAACTGCGTGATCTCGTGTAAAGCAATGGTGGAGTCAGATTGGATCCCAACAGCAGAATATCTCGTAAGATTGGTCATGATCAGCACAATTGCTTCCAAGACCACCCAAGCATCCATAGCATCGCAAGCCTGGGAAAAAAGTCTCTTACCCATAATGTAGATAGGACACCCGAAATGATCCCAAGCGATAATGCCACACCAGCCTCCTCACCATTCACAACTGCGTCATAGTTTATATGATCCATCACGTTGGGGGGAAGCAAAGTAATGGCTACAAGGGACCCCATAGGGTTAAGCTTCCCACTGGAC
>JAIUJO010002630.1:0-12500 GCA_023846275.1 Vanilla planifolia | reverse complement strand
AGAAGAAGAAGAAGTGGACGAAGAAGATAAAGAAGAACAATTCAAAGATTGAGGAAAACGATAAGAAGAAGAAGTGGAAGAATAAGAGGAAGAAGAAGAGGACAAAGAAGAAGAAGAAGAGGAAATAGAAGAAGAAGAAGAAGAAGAGGAAAAAGATGAAGAAGTAGAGGAAGAAGAAGAAGTAGGAAAAGAAAATGAAGAAGACGATGAAGAAGAAGAAGAAGAGGAAGAAGAAGAGGAAGAAGAAGAGGAACAAAAAGAAGAAGAGTTAGAAGAAAATGTAGAAGAAAAATGGGAACACTGAGGAAGAAGAGGAAGGAGAAGTTGAGGAAAAAAAGAAGAAGACGTTGGAGAAGAGGAAGAAGAAGTAGAAGAAGAAGAAGAGGAAGAAGAGGAAGAAAAATGCAAGAAGAATAAGAAGTGGAGGAAGAAGAAAAGGATGAAGAATAATAAGAAGAAGAAGTTGAAGAATAAGAATAGGAAGAAGAAGAAGAATAAGAAGTAGAAAAAGAGGAGGAAGAAGAAGAAGAAGAAGAAGAAGACGAAGAAGAAGAAGAAGAAGAAGAATAAGAACAATTGGAGGAAGAAGAAGAAGAAGAATTTGTAGAATGAGAAGAAGAAGAAAAATTTAAGGAAGATGATGAAGAAGTGGAAGAAGAGGAAGAAGAAGATGAGGAATGAGGGGAAGAAGAAGAGGACGAATAAGAGGATGAAGAACTCACAGAAGTAGAAGTGGAAGAATAGGAGAAAGAATCAGAAGAAATGGAAGAAGAAGAAGAGGAAGAAGAGGAAAAAGATGAGGAAGAAGAAGAGGAGGAGGAAGAAGAAGAAGAAGAAGTAGTAAAAGAAGAATAACAAGAAGTAAAAGAAGTTGAGGATGAGGAAAAGGGAGAAGAAGAAGAAGATGATGATGAAGAAGAAGAAGAAGAACAAGAAGAACTGGAGAAGTTGAAAAAGAAGAAGATGGAGAAGAATAAGTGGAAGGAGAGGAGAAGACGAGGAAGAACAAGAAGTTGAAGAAGAAGAAGAAGAGGAAGAACAAAAAAAATAGGGGGAAGTGGAAGTTGAAGAAGAAAAAGTGGTTCAAAAAGAGAAGAAGAAGAAGATGAAGATGAAGAAGAACAAAGAGGAAGAAGAAGTGGAAGAAGCAAATGAAAAAGAAGATGATATTTTTTTCCAGAAGAAGAAGAAGAAGAAGAAAATGAAGTAGAAGGTGAAAAAGAAGAAGAGGAAAATGATGAAGAAGAAGAAGAGAAAGAAGAAGAAGAATTTAAAGAAGAAGAAGAGGAAGAAGAAGAACAAGAAGTAGAATAATAATAATAATAATAATAATAATAATAAGGGGAAGGAGAAATTATAGTAGTAATAAAGGAAGAGGAAGAAGATGAAGAAAAGGAAGAAGAAGAAGAAAAGGAAGATGATGATAAAGTGGAAGAAGAAGATGTAGAAGAAGAAGTGGAGTAAGAAGAAGAATAATGAAGGGAAGGAAGAAGAAGTGGAAGAAGAGGAGGAAGAAAAACAAAAAGAAGTACAACAGGTAGAAGGAAAAGAAGAAATGGAAGAAGAAGAAGAACAAGAAGAAGAAGAGCAAAAAGTGGAAGAAGAAGAAGAAGAAGAAGGAGAAGAAGAAGAAGAAGAAGAAGATGATGAAGGAGGAGAACAAGAAGAAATAGGATAATAAGAAGAAGAAGATAGAGATGAGAAGGAGAAGAAGAAGAAGAAGAAGAAGTGGAAGGAGAAGAAGAGGTAAAATAAGAAGTGGAAGAAGTAGAGAAGAAGAAGATAGAGATGAGAAGGAGAAGAAGAAGAAGAAGAAGAAGTTAAAAAAATGAGAAGAAGAACAAGAAGGAGGAGGAGGAGGAGAGGAAGAAGAATACCAGAATAACAAGAAGAAGGCATAGAAGAAGAAGAAGATGATGATGATGATAATGATGCCCCCCACCTAAACCAGTATCTCTAAATAACAAAATTAACATCAAATTGTTCTATTGTTACAACATATAGTGAGGACAAAGAACAAAACCCAAGGTGGGGACCCGACGATGAAACAAATACCAACTCAAAAAAACTCCAAAAGTATGTATATAAAGGCATTTTTTTAAACATTTAATCACACTAAAACTTTCCCTCTCACACATCTCTTGGAAATGACTCTTTTGCAGCGACACCATTTCGATCTCTCGATGCAGTGGTTTCATGACCTGTGATGTAAGCACTATATGAGATTTTACACATCTCAGTAGATAAATCCACACAGTTAACCCAATATAAATGAAAATGCATACCATGAATAACACAGATGAATCATATGCATAAAGAGAAAACCATATCAGATGTCATACATATAAGGTAATGCCAATTGAAAACCATAAAGAAATGCCAGTTCCTTATATAGTGTGTTTTTATCGGGTCCAATTCCCTTTGACGCATTATCCTCTTGATCCAATCATCATTAGTAAATGACCTCTAACCGACATCCAACCAAACACATAACATTAGGCAAATATCTGATCCAAAGATCGATAAACTGCAACACATGCTGGGCCTAGTGCCACCAGGCAAGTATGGTACCATACCCTGTAATACATGCTGGGCCTGGTGTAAATCATCGTGGAGTCATAGCACATAATACCAGGCAGATATCTGAT
This sequence comes from Vanilla planifolia, assembly GCA_023846275.1. Lineage (NCBI taxonomy): Eukaryota > Viridiplantae > Streptophyta > Magnoliopsida > Asparagales > Orchidaceae > Vanilla > Vanilla planifolia. Next base: position 9,852 of record JAIUJO010002630.1, on the reverse strand, counting down.
CCAAAGATCGATACCCTACGACACACGCTGGGCCTGGTATAAACACTTGGCAGATATCTGATCTGAAGATCGATACCCTGCAGCACATGCTGGGCCTAATGGTGAGGATAATGTTCTCTGGGAATCTCATTTTTACTATCATTTCCAATCATAATTCCGAACAATTATTTCATATCAAAAGACCTTTTTTCCATATTGTTTCTTTCTTTTGATTTCATTATCATACCATGTTATTTCTTCCTTTTTTTTAGTTTTCATGCAAATACATAAGTAATCCATACCATAATATTTCTTTCTTTTTATGCTATAAACATACGCAATAATCACAATTCTATAATAGTAAGAAAAGTACGCAAAAACACATCATATTGTGTTACATCATAGGATTAGAAATTTATCTACCTAGATTTGTTGTGCCAATTATCTTGCTCACTTCTAATTTGTTTTTTTGATATCCTATAAGCCCATGGCCACAAATTAAAATATATTCATTAACCAAAAGTGTTTTCTTAAAAGCTTTCCCAAACAACCCTCAAAATAAATCCCAAAATCAGCTTACACAGGCGCTGGACCGCCCACGCCAGACGCTAGAACCGCACGTGCTCGACGCGTTAGACCGCGCTCGCCCGGCGCTGGACTGCGCGCTCTCGGCGTGCTAGACCGTGCACTCTTACAGGCTGGACCATTGGCGCTCAGAAGCCCGATTCAGTAGCGTAACCCGGTCCAAAGGCGTGGACCAGTTTTTCGCTCCTTCTCTCTCTCTCCTGTACGTCAGACGAAATCGAAACATTTCGCCAGCAAACTCAAAATCTCTTGCGTCTCTTGCCGACCACTTGATCGCCACTCAACGGAAAAATTTATACAACCCGATGACAAAGCAAACAAAATTCTCACCTTCGTTGGCCGTCGCCGTCACGTACCGAAAATCATAAAAATTTCTCGCCGCCGTGCTTCGCCGTCGTTTCGCAGAAATGCGTTTGAAACGCACATGGGTCGGGTTTTATAACGCGGTCAGAACCGACTAGGCATGAACCGTATTTTTTAGAAAACCCCTTCTAAATTTGGTATTTGCAAATATATCCTCTACCAAATCGAATTTGAAATAAGCTGACATTTAAAAATTACAAATCTATCCTCCACGTTACAAATTTATCCCAAATTTTAAAAATTCATAATTTATTCATTTGAGCTCTAAAAATTACAAATTAAACATTGTTTGATTCATCTCAAAAAGCTCTTTCTTTTAAATAAATAAATAAAGAAAACTAGGGCTGTTACAATCTTCCCTCTTAAAAATTTCATCCCGAAATTTAGGATAGCTCTGGGTATCGAGTGATCATACCTGCCTTTACTTCCCATGTAGCTTCACTTTTAGTTTGACCATGTCATAAAACTTTAACCATGGGAATAACCTTGTTTCTTAGCTTTTTCTCTTGTCAATCAAGGATCCTCACTGGTGTTTCTAGATAAGATAGATCTTTCAGAATTTTGATGTCTGGATCTATGTAATTAACCACATGAGAGGGATCTGGAATGCATCTTCTTAAAAATGAGACATGAAAAACATTATGTACTCCTATCAATTGAGGTGGTAAAGCTAGCTGATATGACACTTGTCCAACCCTTTCTAATATTTGAAAGGACCAATGAATTTAGGTTTTAATTTTGCTATCCTTCAAAACCTGATGATACCTTTTGTTGGACTTACTTTGATAAATACATGCTCTCCTTCTTGAAATTCTATCATTCGGTGTTTGATATCATAGTATTTCTTCTATCTATCTTGGGCTGCTTTCATTCTTCCTCGAATAATTTTGATCTTTTCAGTTACTTCTTCTACAAATGTAGGACCCATCAAACTTCTTTCTTTCCCCTTATTCCAATATAAAGGTGATTGACATTTTCTACCATAAAGTGTTTCATATGGAGCTATTCCAATGCTAGACTGATAACTATTATTATAAGCAAATTCTACCTACGACAAGTGACCTTCCTAATCTCCTCCAAAATCTAAAATGCAAAGTCGTAGTAAATCCTCTAAAGTTTTTATAGTTCTCTCTGATTAACCATCTCTTTGAGGATGGAAGGCTGTATTGAACCTTAAACTTGTACCAAAAACTTGATGTATACTCTTCCAAAAGTGAGAAGTGAATTTAGGATCTCTATCAAAGATAATAACTTTTGGTATCCTAAGCAACTTGACAATTTGTTTTACATATTCTTGAGCAAATTTTTTAGCAGAATAAGTTGTCTTTAAAGTAAGAAAATGAGAAGTTTTTGTCAAACTATCCACAATTATCTAAATTGCATCATGACCTGTAGGTGATCTTGGCAATCCAACTACAAAATCCATTGCCACTTCCTCTCATTTCCATTCTGGTACTGGCAATGACTATAGTAATCCTTCAAACTTTTGTTGTTCTCCTTTGACTTGTTGATAAATTAAATACCTTTAAACTCAATTAACCACATCTTTTTTTAACCCAGCCACCAGTGTTGTTGTCTTAGCTCTTGATACATTTTATTCTCTCCCAGATGTATAGAATAACGAGTATTGTGAGCTTCTTTTAATAGTATTTCTCTGAGTTGCTGATGTGCTGGTAAATATAATCTATCTTGAAATCAGAGTAGACCATCTTAATGGATTTTAAATTAAGATTCTAGTCCTTTATGAACTCTTTGTATTATCTTTTGTAGTTCCAGGTCTTTAGCCTGGTCCTCTTTAATTGACATCAACCAATCTGGTCTTATAGATAGATGGGCTAGTAACGTCGTGTTTCTTTGTGTTTCAGATTCTAATTGTAACTTGTCCATCTAAAAGATCAATTGCTTTTCTTCTGAGATAGTTAATAAGCTATTAGCATTAGTTTTCCTACTGAGAGTATTTGTCACCACATTTGCTTTACCTGGATGATATGTGATTTCCACATCTAATCTTTAATAAATTCTAACCATCTTCTTTTCCTAAAATTTAATTCCCTTTTGGTGAAGATATATTTTAAGCTCGAATGATCAATAAATATCATACATTCAACTCTGCATAAGTAATGTCTCCAAATTTTTAGGGCAAAAATGATAGCTGCTAACTTCAAATCATGCACAAGATAATTCCTTTCATGTGTCTTAAGCTGTCTAGACACATAGGCAATTACCTTTTGATGTTGCATCAATACACAACATAGACCTTGCAACGAGGCATCACCGTATATCTGATAACCTTCTGTTCCTTTTGGCACTGCTAGAATTGGAGCAGTAGTTAATTTCTCTTTCAGTATTTGAAAACTATTCTCACAAACTACATCCCATTCAAATTTTGTTGCATTTTATGTTAAGTTGGTTAATAGTGTGACAATATGAGAAAAGCCCTTGACCAATTTCCCTTTAATATCCAACTAAACCCAAGAAGCTTCTGACCTCCGTCACTGTTGTGGGTCTTGTCCAATCGATGAAAGCTAAAATCTTTTGTTGATCTACAGAAATCCCTTCTACATTGACAGCATGTCCTAAGAAAATAACTTTGGATAACCAAAACTCACATTTTGAGAATTTGTCATATAATTGGTTTTCTCTCAAAGCCTGTAATGTTAAATGTAAATGTGTACCATGTTCTTCCAAAGATTTAGAATAAATTAGGATATCATCAATAAAGACAATAATAAAGTGGTCTAAATATTTCTGAAAACACTCAATTCATTAAATCCATAAATGTTGATGGTGCATTAGTTAGCCCAAAGGGTAGACTAAGAATTCATAGTATCCATACATGGTTCTGAAAGTTGTCTTTGGAACATCTTCCAGCTTGATTTTTAATTGATGATATCCTAATCATAAATCAAATTTTGAAAATACAACTGTTCCATGTAACTGATCAAACAACTCATCAATTCGAGGCAAAGGATATTTTCTATTGATGGTGATTTTATTGATTTCTCGATAATCCATGCAGATACGAAGACTATTGTCCTTGTTTTTCACAAATAAGATAGGTGCTCCCCATGGGGAGACACTTGGACTAATAAATCCTTTGTCTAATACTTCTTGTAGTTGTATTTTAACTTCTTATAATTCAGTAGGTGTCAAACGATAAGGAGATTTTGTAAATTGGCTCAGCACCAGGAATTAATTCAATTTCAAATTCAATTTCTCTATTTGGGGGTAATCCTACTAATTCCTCTAGAAAGACGTCCAAATATTCTTTAAATATCGATAATTCTGAGGGTTGACAAAATTGTCAACCCAAGTTCACAATAGATACCAACCATCCAGCACATCCTTTCTTTAGTAGCTTCTGACTTTGAGCATAGTTATGATAGGAATTTTTCTCCCTTGAACAAAATAGATTAATTTATCTTCTCTAGAGATTGGGATTTTTATCCTCTTTTCATAACAACATATTTTTACTTTATGCTCAAATAACCAATCTTGGCATTGATAGCATCTTATTGATCGGATAGACTCTGATCTACATTCTTTAATATGACATCTTCCACATTTCCCACATCTTCTCGTTCTATCTGAACGCCAACTAGTTCTACTAGTGCTTGGTCCATATAGTCTGAACCTACTATATCTTGAATGAGTTGAAGTTTCTTCTCTTGAAAAATACGGACTATATTTTTTTTTCTTGTAATAAATCTGAATTTAGACTTTAAAGAATCAAATCTTTTCTTCTTTTTCTCTTTACTAGTTGCCGCCAAACTGAGTTCTAGTTCAACCATGCGACATGCTCCAGTAGCTCCACGTAGTTTGTTGTTCGAACTGCTACTAAAGCTGACTGAATTTCGTTCCGTAAGCCACGTCGAAACATGTAACACCGTTGTTCTTCAAGTGTTAGTAATTGGGCACATATTTAACCTGGTGGGAGAATTTGATTTCATATGTAGTAATTGATAGAGTTTCTTGCCTGAGATTATTTAATTCCTCCCTAATTTTAGCTTTAATTGAAAAGGACATATAAAATTGCTCAAATTCTTTGGTGAATTCTTCCCAATAGATGTCTTTCATTGGTCGACTTGAAAATCAAAGCCAATGTCATGAACTCCACCACAATCTAGCATAATCTTTTAGTACCAAAACTGCTAAGGCTACTTTTCTATCATCTTGGTAAGATATCCCTTCAAAGATAATATTCATTTTTTTTAGCTAGTTTTTAGCAACCATAGGATCCTCTTCCTTAGCAAAAGAAAGGGGGATGCGTCTGTTGAAATTGATCAACCACAAAATCGCTTGATGCCTCTCCTCTATGACTACCAGTGCTTCCAATTGATCCCAACAAAGAGACTAAGGTTTGTACTAATTCTTGTTGTGTATCTTCTTGTTACTCCCTTTCTTTACCCTTATCTATATTTTTAATTTCAAATCTTTCCATGATTTAAAGTATATTACAATCTTGCAAAACCACATAGGTATTTGACAACTAATATCTAATCTAAAAGTAACATTAAAGATGCAATGCATATGCTGTGCTGGTGTTCTTACTCCCATTTTCCACCTATTTTTGAACCATAGCTCAGATACCACCTTGTTAAGACCCTACCAAAACCAGTACCTCTAAATAACAAAATTAACATCAAATTGTTCTACTATTACAACATATAGTGAGGACGAAGAACAAAACCCAAGGCGGGGACCCGACGGTGAGACCAATACCAACTAAAAAAAAATCCAAAAGTATGTATATAAAGGCATGTTTTTAAACATTTAATCACACTAAAACTTTCCCTCTCACACATCTCTTGGAAATGACTCTTTTGCAATAGCACCATTCCTATCTCTCGATGTAGTGGTTTTATGACCTATGATGTAAGCACTATATGAGATTTTACACATCTCAGTAGATAAATCCACACAGTTAACCCAATATAAATGAAAATGCATACCATGAATAACACATATGAATCATATGCATAAAGAGAATACCATATCAGATGTTATATATATAAGGTAATGCCAAATAAAAAACCATAAAGAAATGCCAGTTCCTTATATAGTGTGTTATTATCGGGCCCAATTCCCTTTGACGCATTATCCTCTGGATCCAATCATCATCAATAAATGACCTCTAGCCAGCATCCAACCAAACACATAACACTAGGCAGATATTTGATCCGATGATCGATACCCTGCAACATATGCTAGGCCTCGTGCCACCAGGCAAGTATGGTACCATACCCTACAACACATGCTGGGCCTGCTGTAAATCATTGTGGAGTCATAGAACATAATACTAAGAAGATATCTGATCCAAAGATCGATACCCTGCGACACATGCTAGGTCTGGTATAAACACTAGGCAGATATCTGATCTGAAGATCGATACCCTGCAGCACATACTGGGCCTAATGGTGAGGATAATGTTCTCTGGGAATCTCATTTTTACTATCATTTCCAATCATAATTCAAAACAATTATTTCATATCAAAAGACCTTTTTTCCATATTGTTTCTTTCTTTTGATTTCATTATCATACCATGTTATTTCTTCTTTTTTTTAATTTTCATACAAATGCATAAGTAATCCATACCATAATATTTCTTTCTTGTTATGCCATAAACATATACAACAATCACAATTCTATAATAATAAGAAAAGTATGTAAAAACACATAATATTGTGTTATATCATAGGGTTAGGAATTTATCTACCTGGATTTGTTGTGCCAATTATCTTGCTCACTTCTGATTTGTTTTCTTGATGTCTATAAGCCCATGGTCAAATTAAAATATATTAATTAACCAAAAGTGCTTTCTGAAAAGCTTTCCCAAACAACCCTCAAAATAACTCCCAAAATTAGCTTATGCGGGTGCTGGACCGCCCGCAGCCCAAAGCTGGACTGCATGTGCTCGACAAGTTGGACAGCGCGCGCTCGATGCTGGATCGCGTGCTCTCGACGTGCTGGACCGCACACTCTTACATGCTGGACAGCCGGCGCTCAGCAGCCCAGTTTTTAGCAGCGTAACCCTATCCAAAGGCGTGGATCGATTTTTCGCTCCTTCTCTCTCTCTCCCCTGTACGTCTGGCGAAATCGAAATATTTTGCCGACGAACTCGAAATCTCTTGCGTCTCTCGTTGGCCACTTGATCGCCACTCACAAAAAAAATTTATACAACCCAATGACAAAGCAAACAAAATTCTCACCTTCGTCGGTCGTCGCCGTCGCATACCAAAAATCATAAAAATTTCTCTCCGCCGTGCCTAGCTGTTGTTTCGTAGAAATGCGTTTGAAACGCACGTGGGTCGGGTTTTATAACGCGGTCGGAACTGACATGGCATGAACAGTATTTTTCAAAAAACCCATTCTAAATTTGGTATTTGCAAATATATCCTCCACTAAATCGAATTTTAATTAAGCAGACATTTAAAAATTACAAATCTATCCTCCACGTTACAAATTTATCCCAAATTTTTCAAAATTCATAATTTATTCATTAGAGTTCCAAAAATTACAAATTAAATATTTTTGGATTCGTCTCAAAAAGCTCTTTCTATTAAGCAAATAAAATAATAAAATAGAGAAAACTATGGTTGTTACATGATGATGAAGGACCAATAGAAGAAGGAGACGAACAAGAAAGGGAAAAAGAAGAAGAAGTAGGAGATGAAGAAGAAGAAGAAGAAGAAGAAGAAGAAGAAGAGGAGAAAGAAGATTAAAGTGGAAAGATGAAGGAGATGAAGTTGAAAAAACAGAAGTAGCGAAGGAAGAAAAAGATGTAGAGGAAGAAGAAGAAAAAGATGAAGAAGAAGAACAAGAAGAAGAGTAAGATGAAAAAGAAGAAGAATAGGAGGATGAAAAAGAGAAGAAGGAGAAGGAGGAGGAGGAGAAGAAGAAGAAGAAGAAGAAGAAGAAGAAAAGAAAAAGAAAAAGAAGAGGAGGAAGAAGAAGAAAAAAGAAGAAGAAGAAGCAAAAAACAAGAAGATAAAGAAAGAGAAAAGGAAGAAAAAGAAGAAGAAGAAGAAGAAGAAAATGAAGAGGAAGAAGAGGAAAAAGATGAAGAAGAAGATTAGAAAGAAGGAGAAAAAGAAGAGAAAGAAGAAAATGTAGAACAACAAGAAGAAGAACAAGAAGAGAAAGAAGAAGAAGATGAGGAACGAGAAGAAGAGGAAGAAAAAAAAAAGAAGAAAAATAAGAAAAGGAAAAAAGAAAAAAAAGAAGAAGAATGGCAAGAAGAAGAAGAAGAAGAAGAAAAAGAAGAAGAAGAACAATTAGAAGAAGAAGAAGAAGAAGAAGAAGAAGAAGACTAAGTTGAACAAAAAGATAAAAAGGAAGGAGGAGAAGAAGTAGAGGAAGAAGTGGAAGTAGAAGATGAAGAATAAGAACAAAAACAAGAGGAAGGAGAAGAAAAAAGAAGAGGGAGATGAAGAAAAAGAGGAAGAAGAAGAAAAAGAAGATGTTGAAGGAGAAGAAGAAAAAAAAGGTGGAAGAGAAGCAGTAGAATAATAAGTAGAAGAAGAAGGAGATGAAGAAGAGGAAGAAGAAGTGGAAGAAGAAGAAGATGAAGGAGATGGAGAAGAAGAAGAAGATGAAGAACAAGAAGAAGAACAAGAAGAGGAAGAAGAAGGAAAAGAAGAAGAAGATGTATAAGAAGAAGAAGAGAGATAATAATAATAATAACAAGAAGAAGAAGAATAAGTGGAAGAAGAAGAAGAGGAAAATGAAGAAAAAGAAGAAGAAAAAGAAGAGGAAGAACAAGAAGATGAACAAGAAGAGAAGAAGAAGAAAAAGAGAACAAGAAGAATAAGAAGAAGAAGAACAAGATAAAGGAGGAGGAGGAGAAGAAGAAGTAGTAGTAGAGGAGGAAGATGAAGAATAAGAAGAAGAAGAAGAAGAAGAAGAACAAGATGATGATTATGATGATGAAGAATAAGAAGAAGAAAAATAAAAAGTAGAACAACAAGAAGGAGAAGGAGAAGAAGAAGAGGAAGAAGAAGAAGAAGAAGTAGAAAAGAAAATGAAAAAGTGTAAAAAGAACAAATAGAAGAAAAAGAAGTTGAAGTAGAAAAAGAAGAGGAAGAAGAAGAAGAAGGGGAAGAAAAGAAGAAGATGATGTATTGGAAGAAATAGAAGAGGTAAAGAAGTAGAAGAAGAGAAGAAGAAAAAGACGAAGAAGAGAAGAAGAAGAGAAGAAGTAGAAGAGGAAGAAGAAGAAGAAGAAGTAGAGGAAGAAGGAGAAGTAGAGGAAGAAGAGAAAGTAGAAGAAGAAGAACTGGAACAAGAAGAAGAGGAAGGAGAAGAAAAAGAAGAGGGAGATGAAGAAAAAAAGGAAGAAGAAGAAGAAGATGAAGAAAAAGAAGATGTAGAAGTAGTAGTAGTAGTAGTAGTAGAAGAAGAAGAAGAAGAAAAAGGTGGAGGAGGAGAAGAAGTAGGCAAAGAAGGAGAAGAATAAGGAGTGGAAGATGATGGAGATGAAGAAGAGGAAGAAGAAGAAGAAGAGGAAGGGCAAGAAGAAGAACAAGAAGAGAAAGAACTACGAGAAGAAGAGGAAGGGGTAGAAGAAGTAGAGGGGAATAAGAAGAAGAAGAAGAAGAAGAAGAAGAAGAAGAAGAAGAAGGAGAAGAAGAAGAAGAAGAAGATGAAGAAGAAGAAATGGAAGAAGAAGAAGAGGAAAATAAACAAGAAGAAGAAGAAGAAGAAGAAGAAGAAGGGAGGAAGAAGAAGAAGAAGAAGAAGTAGAAGAAAAAGAAGAAGGAGAAGAAGAAGAAGAAGAAGAAGAGGAAGAAGAAGAAGAAGAAGAAGATGAAGAAGAAGAAGAAGAAGATGAAGATGAAGAAGAAGAAGAAGAACAAGAACAAGAACAAGAAGAAGAAGAAGAAGAAGAATAGAAGAAGTAGAAGAAGAGGAAGAAAAGAAGTAGG
>JAIUJO010003815.1:32500-45008 GCA_023846275.1 Vanilla planifolia | reverse complement strand
TCTTCTTCTTCTTCTTCTTCTTCTTCTCCTCCTCCTCCTCCTCCTCCTCTTCCTCCTTCTTTGTCTTCTTCTTCTTCAGTTTCTACTTTTTCTTCTTATTATTAATATTATTCTTGTTCTTCATCATCATCATCATCATCATCTTTTTCATCTACTACTACTACTGCTACTACCACAACTTTTTCTTCTTCTTCTCCTCCTCCTCCTTCTTCTTCTTCTTCTCCTCTTTCTCCTTTTTCTTCCTCTTCTCCTTCTTCTTCTTCTTCTTTTTCTACTTCTTATTTTCTTCTTTTCCTTTTTCTACATCATCATCTTCTACTTCTTCTTCTTCTTCTTCCTCCTCTACTTCGTCTATTTTTTCTTCTTATTCTTATTCATATTAATCTTTTTCTTTTTCTTCCTACACCTCTTCTTCTTCTTCTTCCACTTCTTCTTTTACTTTTTCTTCTTCTTCATCTTTTTCTTCTTCTTCTTCTTCTTCTTCTTCTTCTTCTTCTCCTCCTCCTCCTTCTTCTTCTTTTTCTTGTTCTTCATCTTCTACTTTTATTTCTTATTCTTCTACATCTTCTACTTCTTGGTCTTCTTCTTCATCTTCAAATTGTTTTTCTTCTTCTTCTTCTTCTTCCCCCTTCTTCTTCTTCTTCTTCTTCTTCTTCTCCTTCTTCTCCTTCTTCTTCTTCTGCTTCTTCTTATTCTCCTCCTCTTACTCCTCCTTCTTCTTCTCGTTCTTTCTCTTCTTCTGCTTCTTCTTTTCCTTCTTCTTTAGCTTCTTCTTCTTCTTCTTCTTCTTCTTCTATTCGTTCTTCTTCTTCTTCTTCTATTCATTCTTCTTCTTCTTCTTTTTCACGTCCTCCTCCTCCTCCTCCTTCTTCTTCTTCTCCTCCACCTTCTTCTTCTCCTTCTTTTTGTCTTCTTCTTCTTCAGCTTCAACTTCTTCTTCTTCTTCTTCTTCTTCTTTTTCTTCTTCTTCTCCTCCTCCTCCTTCTTCTTCTTCTTCTTCTTTGTCTTCTTCTTCGTCAGCTTCTGCTTCTTCTTCTTCTTCTTCTTATTCTTCTCCTTCATCACAATCATCTTCTTCTTCTTCTTCTTCTTCTTTTTCTAAAACTACTACAACAACTAACTACTTCTTCTTTTACATCTCCATCTTCTTCTTGTTTTACTTCTTCTACTCCTTCTTCTACCTTTTCTTCTTCTTCTCGTTCTCCATGTTCTTCTTCTTCTACTTCTTCTTCTTCTTCTTCTTCTTCTTCCTCTTCTACTTCATCTAATTCTTCTTCTTCCTGTTCATCATCTTCATCTGCTTCTTCTTCTCTTCCTTTTCTTCTTCTTCTTCTTTTTCTTCTTCTACTACTACTTCTTCTTCTTCATCTTCTTCTTCTTTTTCTTCTTCTTCTTCTCCTTCTTTTTCTTCATCATCATCATCTTCTTCTTCTTCTTCTTCTTCGACTTTTTCTTCTTCTTCTTCTGCTTATTCTTATTTTTCTTTTTCTTTTTCTTCTTCTTCCTCCATCTCCTCTTCTTCTTCTTCTTCTTCTTCTTCTTCTACTACTACTAATTTTTCTTCTTAATCATCTTTTTCTTTTTCTTCTTCATCTTCTTCTTCTTCTTCTTCTGCACCTTCTTCTTCTTCTTCTACTTTATTGCCATCTTCTTGATCTTCATCATCATCATCTTCTTCTTCTTCTACTTCATTGCCATCTTCTCCATCTTCATCATCATCATCTTCTTCTTCTTCTACTTCATCTTCTTCTTCTTCTTCTCTTCTTCTTCTTCTTCTTCCTCTTCCACTTCTTCTTCTCCTTCTTCTTCTTCTTCTTCTTCTACTTCTTCTCCTTCTTCTTCTTCTTCTTCTTCTAGTTCTTCTTCTTCATCTTCTTCTTTTTCTTCTTCTTCTTCTTCTTCCCCTTCTTCTTCTTCTCCATCTTCTTCTCTTCTTTCACCTCCACCTCCTTCTTCTTCTTCATCACCTACTCCTTTTTCTTCTTCTTCTTCTTCAGCTTCTGCCTCTTCTTCTTCTTCTTCATCTTCCTCTTCTTCTTTTTCATCTTCTTCTTCTACTTTCTCTTCCGCTTCTTCTTCCTCCTCTTCTTCTTCTTCTCCTTCCTCATCTTCTTCTTCTACTAATTATTTTTCTTCTTGTTCTTATGCTTCTTCATCGTCATCATCATCATCTTCTTCTTCTTCTTCTTATTCTTCTTTTTCTTCTACTACTACAACCACTACTACTACTCTTTCTCCTCCTCCTCCTTCTTCTTCTTCTCTTCTTCTCCTCCTTTTTCTTCTTCTTCTCCTTCTTGTTGTTCTTCTTCTACTTCATCTTTTCTTTCTTCTTTTTCTTTATCTTCTTCTTCTTCTTCTCCCTTCTCTTCTTCCTCTTCTTCTACATCACCTTCTTCTTCTTCTCCTTCTTCTTCTTCATCTTTATCTTCTTCTTCTTTTCTTCTTCTTCTTCTTGTACTTCTTCTTCCTTATTTATCTTCTTCTTCTTCTTCTTCTTCTTCTCCTCCTTCTTCTTCTTTTTCTACATCTTCCTCTTGTTCTTCTGCTACTTCTTCTTTTCCTTTTCTTTTCCTTGATTTTCTTCTTCAACTTCTTGTTCTTCTTTCTTTTCCTCAACCTCTTTTTCTTCTTCTTCTTCCTTTTTTCTTCTTCTTCTTCTTCTTCTTCTTCTTCTTCTTCTTCTTCTTCTTCTTTTCTTCCTCTTCCTCTTCTTCTTCCTTTTCTACTTCTTCTTCTTCTTCTTCATCTTTTTCATTTTCTTCTTCTTCTTCTCTTCTTCTTCTTCTTCTTCCTATTCTTCCTCGTCTTCTTCTTCTTCTTCTTCTTCTTCTTTTTCGTCTTCTTCTTCTTCTTGTTCTTCTTCTGCTTCTTCAACATCTTTTTTCATTTTCTTCTTTTGCTTATTCTTCTTCTTTTCTTCTTTTACTTCTTCTTTTTCTTCTTCTTCCTCTTCTTCTTCTCCTTCTTCTTCTTCTTCTTATACATTTTCATCTTATTCTTCTTAATTTTTTATACTTCTTTTTCTTCTTCTTCTTCTTCTGCTTCTTCATCTTCGACTTCTTCTTATTTCACTTCTTTCTCTTCTTGTTCTTCTTCTTCTTCCTCTTCTTTTGTTCTTCTTCTTTTCATCTTCTTCTTCTTTTTCTTCTTTTTCTTCTTTTTCTTCTTCTTATTCTTCTTCCTCAAATTCTTTTTCTTCTACTCTTACTACTTCTCTTTCTTCATTTTCTTAACCTTCTTCTTCTTCTTCTTCAAATTCTACTTCTTCATCGTCTTCTTCTTCTTCATCTTCATCTTCTTCTTCTTCTACTTCTTCTTCTTTTTCTTTTTCTTCTTCTTCTTCTTCTTCTTCTTTGTCTTTTTCTTTTTCTTCTTCTTCTTCTTATTCTTATTCTTGTTGTTGTTCTTCTTCTTCCACCTTTTCTTTTTTCTTTTCCTCTTCTTCTTCTACTTTTTCTTCTTCATCATCTTTTTCTTCTATTTCTTCTTCTTCTTCATCTATTTCTTTTTATTGTTCTTCTTGTGGTTCTTCTTCTACTACTTTTTTTTCTTCCTCCATCTCCGAATCTTCTTCTTCCTCATCTACTTCTTTGTTTTCTTCTTCTACTTTTTCTTCTTCATCATGTTCTTTCTTTTCTTCCTTCCTCTTCTTCTTCTACTTCTTATCATTCTTCTTCTTCTTATTCTTTGTGATCTTCTTCATCTTCTTCACTTCATCTTCTTCTCCTTCTCCTTCTTCTTCTTCTTCATTTTCTTCTTCTTCTTCTTCTTCTTCTTTTTCTTCTTTTTTCCTCCACCTCCTCCTCCTCCTTCCTCTTCTTCTTCTTCTTCTTCTTCGTGTTTTCCTTTTCCTTCTTCTTCCTCTAATTCTTCTTTTTCCTCCTCTACTTTGTTTATTCTACTTCTTCTTCTTTTTCTTCTTCTTCTAATTCTATTACTTCTTCTTCTTCTTCTTTTTCTTCTTCTTTTTCTTCTTCTTCTTCTACTATTTTTCTTCTTCTTATTTTTCTACTTATTCTTTTTCGTCTTCTTCTTCTTCATCATCATCTTTGTCTTCTTCTTCTTCTTCTTCTTCTTTCTCTTCTACTTCAACATCTTTTTCCTGTTCTTGTACTGCTTCTTCTTCTTCTTCTCCTTCTTAATATTCTTCTCCTTCTTCTTCTTTTTTCTCTTCTTCTTCTTCTTCCTCTTCTTCTTCTTCTTCTTCTTCTTCTTCTTCTACTTCTTCTTTTTTCTCCACTTCTTCTTCTTTGTCTTCTTCTTCTTCTTCTTCTAACTTTTATTCTTCTTCATCTTCTACTTCTTCTTCTTCATCATCATCATCATCTCTTTCTTCCTCCTCTTATTCTACATCTTCTAATTCTACTTCTTCTTCATCTTCTTCTTCTTCTTCTTCTTCTTCTTTTCTTCTTCTTCTTCTTCTTTTCTTATTCTTCTCCTCCTTCTTTCTTCACCTCTTTTTCTTCTTCTTCCTCTTCTTCTTCTACTACTACTTTTTCTTCTTCATCATCTATTTCTTCTTCTTCTTCTTCTAATTCTTCTTCTTCTTCTTCTTCTTCTTCTTCTTCTCCACCTCCTCCTCCTCCTCCTCCTTCTTTTTCTTCTTCTTCTTCTTCTTTGTCTTCTACTTCCTCAGCTTCTACTTCATCTTCTTCCTTTTCCTCTTCTTCATCTTCTTCTTCTTCTGCTATTTCTTCCTCTTCTTCTTCTTCTTCACTTCTTCTTCTGCATCAACTTCATCTTCTTCTAATTCTTTTTATCTTCTTCATCATCATCATCATCATCATCATCTTCTTCTTCTTCTTCTTGTCCTCGTCCTCCTATTTTTTCTTCTTCTTCTTCCTCTTCTTCTCCTTTTTTTCTACTTCTTTTTCTTCTTCTTCTTTTTTATCTTCTTGTTCTTCTTCTTTTTCTTCTTCCTCTTCTTCTTCCTCTTCTTAACCATCTTCCTCTTCTTCTTCTTCTTTTTCTTGTTCTTCTTCTTCTTCTTCTTCTTCTTCATCTTCTTCTTCCTTTTCATCTTCTTCTTCTTTTTCTTCTTCTTATTCTTCTTCTTCTTCTTATAATTCAAATTCTTTTTCTTCTCTTACTTCTACTTCTTCTTCTTCATCTTCTTACTCTTCTTCTTCTTTCTCTTGTTCAAATTTTACTTCTTCATCTTCATCTTCATCTTATTCTTCTTCTACTTCTTCTTTTTTCTCCTTCTTTGTCTTTTTATTTTTCATATTCTCCTTCTTCTTGTCCTTCTTCTTCTTCTTCTTCTTCTTCCTCCTCTACCTTTTCTTCTTCTTTTTCCTCTTCTTCTTCTACTTTTTCTTCCCCATCAACTTTTTCTTCTTCTTCTTCTTCTTCTTCTATTTCTTCTTCGTCTTATTGTTATTATTATTATTTTTACTATTCTTATTATTCTGATTATTATTATTCTTCTTCTTCCTCCAACTCCTATTCTTCTTCTTCCTCATCTTGATCTTGCTTTTCTTCTTCTACTTTTTCTTCTTCTTCCTTTTCTTCTTTCCTTTCTTCCTTCCACTTCTTCTTCTACTTTTTATTGTTCTTCCACTTTTTCTTCGTCATCTTTTTCTTGTTTTTCTTCTTCTTCTTCTTCGCCTTCTTCATCATCTTCTTCCTCCTCTTCTTCTTCTTCTCCTTCTTCTACTCCTTCTTCTTCATCTTCTTCTTCTTCTTCTTCTTCACCTCCTCCTCCTCCTCCTCTTCCTCCTCCTCCATCATCTTCTTCTTCTTCTTCTCCAACTTCTTCAACTTCTTCTTGTTTTATCTTCTTCTTCTACTTTATTTTCTACTTCTTCTTCTTCTTCTTCTTCCTCTTCTTCTTATTCTTCTAATTCTTTTTCTTCTTCTTCTTCTTCTTCTTCATATTCTTATTCTTTTTGTTCTACTTATTCTTCTTTGTCTTTTTCTTTTTCTTCTTCTTCTTCTTCTACTTCTACATCTTGTTCTTCTTATTTTTATTCTTCTTCTTCTTCTTCTCCTCCTTCTTCCTCTTCTTCTTCTTTTTCTTCTTCTTCTTTTCTTCTTCTTATTCTTCTTCCTCTTTTTTTCTTCTTCCTATTCTTCCTCTTCTTCTTCTTCTTTCTTCCTCTTCTTCTTCATCTTCTTTCTTCTTCTTCTTCTTTTTCTCCTTCCTCATCTTTTTCTTCTTCTTCTTCTTCTTCTTCTTCTCCTCTTCTTCTTCTTATTATTTTATTATTTTTCTTATTGTTCTTCTTCTTCTCCTTCTACTTCTCCTTCTTTTTCTCCTTCGTAGTATTGTTCTCCACCTTCTTCTTCTACTTCTTCTTCTCCTTCTTCTTTTTTTTCTTCTTCTTTTTATTTCTCTTCATATTCGTTGTTTTCTTTTTCTTCTTCTTCTTCTTCTTCTTTGGTTACTTCTTCTTCAGCTTTTACTTCTTCTTTTCTTCTTCTTCTTTTTCTTCTTTTTCTTCTTCTTTTCCTCCTGCTAATCCTTCTTCTTTGTCTTCTTCTTCTTATTATTATTTTTATTCTTCTTTTTCATTTTCTTCTTCTTCTTCTCGTCCTCCTCCTCCTCCTTCTTCTTCGTCTTCTTCTTCTTTGTCTTCTTCTTTTATTTCTTTTCTTCTTCTTCTTCTTCTTCTTGTTCTTTGTTTTCTCCTTCATCTTCATCATCATCATCTTCTTCTTCTTCTTCTTCCTCCTCTTCTTCTTCTACTACTACTTCTTCTTCTTCTTCTTCTTCTACTTCTTCTTTTTTTTTCTTTTTCCCCTTCTTCTTCTTCTTCTCCTCCTCCTCCTCCACCTCCACCTCCTCCTATTTCTACTTCTTCTCCTCCTCTACCTTCTTCTTCTTCTTCTTCTTCTCCTTCTTCTTTTGCTTCTTCTTCTTCTTCTACTACTACTACTTATTTTTCTTCTTCTTCATCATCTTCTTCTTCTTCCTCCTCTTCTTCTTCTTCTTCTTCTTTTTCATTTTCTTCTTCATCCTGTTCATCTTAATCTTCTTCTTCTACTTCTTCTTCATCATCATCAACTTCTTCTTCTTCTTGTTCCACTTCTTCTTCTTCTTCTACTTCCTCTTGTTGTTCTTCTTCTTCTACTTCTTTTTTCTTCTTCTTCTCCTTCCTTTTCTTCATCATCATCATCTTCTTGTTCTTCTTCTTCCTCTTCTTCTACTTCTTCGTGTTTTTCTTCTTCTTATTCTTATTCTTTTTTTCATTTTCTTCTTCTTCCTCCACCTCTTCTTCTTCTTCTTCTTCTTCTTCTTCTAATTCTTCTTCTTCTTCTTCTAATTCTTCTTCTTCTACTACTTTTTCTTTTTCATCATCTTTTTCTTCTTCTTCTTCTTCTTCTTCTTATTTTTCTTCTTCCCCTTCATATTTTGCTTCTTTGTCATCTCCTTCATCTTCATCATCCTCACCTTCTTCTTCATCTTCTTCTTCTTCTTCTTCTTCTTCTCCCCCTTCTTCTTCTTCATCATCTTCTTCTTCTTCTCCTCCTCCTCCTCCACTTCCTCCTCCTTCTTCTTCTTCTTATCCTCCTCCTTCTTCTTCTTGTTATTCCTTGTTGTCTCCTTTTCAATCAGCTTCTACTACTTCTTCTTCTTCTTCCTCTTCTTCTTCGTCTTCATCATCATCATCATCATCTTCTTCTTCTTCTTCATCATCATTATCATCTTTTTCTTCTTCTTCTACTACTACTACTTCTTCTTCTTCTCCTCCTCTATCTTCTTCTTCCTCTTCTTCATTTTCTCCTCCTCCTCCTCCCTTTTCTTCTTCTTCTCCTTCTCCTTCTTCTTCTTCTTCTTCTTCTACTACTACTTCTTTTTCTTCTTCTTCCTCCTCTTTCTCTTCTTCTTCTTCTTCCTCCTCCTCTTCTTCTACTTCTAATTCTTCTTCTGCTTCCTCTTCTTCTTCTTCTACATCTTCTTCTTTTTCTTATTTTCTTCATCATCGTCTTTTTCTACTTCTTCCTTTTCTTCTTCTTCTTTTTCTTCTTTCTTCTTCTTCTTCTTCTTCTCTACTACTTCTTCGTCTTCTTCTTTTTCTTCTTCTTCTTCTTCTCCTTCCAATTCTTCTTCTTCTTCTTCTTCTTCTATTATTTCTTCTTTAGCTTCTTTCTCTTCCTCTTCTTCTTCATCTTCTTCAAATTCTACTTCTTCTTCCTCTTCTTCTTCTTCATCTTCATTTTCTTCTTCATCTACTTCCTTTTTTTTTCTTCTTCTTCTTCTTCTTCGTCTTTGTCTTTTTCTTTTGCTTCTTCTTCTTCTTCTTCTTCTACTTCTTCTATTTCTTCTTATTCTTCTTCATTTGCCTCACCTTCTTCTTCTTCTTCTTTTTCTTCTTCCTCTACCTCCTCTGCCTCTTCTTCCTCATCTACTGCTTCTTTTTGTTCTCCTACTTTTTCTTCTTCTTCTTATTCTTTTTCTTATTCCAATTCTTCCTATTCTTTGTCTTCTTCTTCATCTTCTTCCTCTTCTTCTTCTTTTTCTTCTCCTTCTTCTCCTTCATCATCTTCTTCTTCTCCTCCTCCTGGTCCTCCTCCTCCGTCTTCTTCTTCTTTTTCTTGTCTTCTTTATTCATCTTCTTCTTCTTCTACTACTACTACTACTTCTTTTTCTTCTTCTTCTACTTCTTTATTTTCCTCTGCTTTTTCTTCTTCTTCTAATTTTACTTCTCCTTCTTCTTTTTCTTCTTCTTCTTTTTCTTCTTCTTCTTCTTTTCATCTTCTTATTCTTCTTCTCCATCTTCGTTTTCTTCATCTTCTTCTTCTCCTTCTTCTTTTACTTCTTCTTCTTCTTTTGCTTCTTTTTATTGTTCTTCCTCTTTTTCTTTTTCTTTTTCTTTTTCTTTTTCTTCTTCTTATTCTTCTTCTTCTAGTTTCTCTTCTACTTCTTCATCTTTTTCTTGTTCGTGTACTACATCTTCTTATTATTATTATTATTATTATTAATATTATTATTATTATTATTATTATTATTGTTATTATTATTATTATAATTGTTGTTGTTATTATTATTATTCTCCTTCTTTTTCTTCTTCTTCTTCTTCTTCTTTCTCTTCTTCTTCTCCTTCTTCGTCTTTTTCATATTCTTCTTTTTTTTCCTCTTCTTGTTGTTTGTCTTCTTCTTTTTCTACTTCTTCTTCTAACTTTTCTGCTTCCTCTTCTTTTACATCTACTTCTTCATCATCATCTTCTTCTTCTTCTTCTTTTAATTATACTTCTTCTTCTTCTTCTTCATCGTCATCATCCTTTACTTCTTCATCTTCTTCTTCTTCTTATTATTATTATTCTTCTTCTTCTTCTGTCTTTTTCTTCTTCTTCTTCTTCTTATCTTTCTTATTCTTCTTCTCCTTCTTCTTCCTTCACCTCTTCTTCTTCTAATTTTAATTCTTGTTCTTCTCCCTGATCTTCTTCTTCTTCTTAGTCTTCTTTGCCTGTTTCTTTTTGTTCTTCTTATTCTATTTCTTTGTCTTCTTCTTCATTTTCATCTTCTTCTTCTTCTTCTTGTTCTTCTTCCTCTTCTTCTTCTACTACTACTTTTTCTTCTTCTTCTTCTTCTTGTACATTTTCTTCTTCTTCATCTTCTTCTTCCTCTTTTAGCTTCCTTTTCTTCTTCTTCTTCTACTCCTTCTTCTTGTTCTTCATCTTCTTCTTCTACTTCTTCCTTCTCCTCCTCTTCTTCTTCTTCTTCTTCTTCTCCTTCTTTCTCATCTTCTTCTTCTCCTCCTCCATCTCCTCCTCTACCTTCTTCTTCTCCTTCTCGTTCTTCTTCTTCATCTTCTTTTTCTTCTTCTTCTTCTTCTTCTTCTGCTTCATCTTCTACTTCTTCTTCTTCCTCTTTCCCTTCTTCTTCTTCTACTTCTTCTACTCCTGCTTCACCTCCTCGTCCTCCTCCTTCTTGTTCTTCTTCTTCTTCTTCTTGTTACTCTTCTTCTTCTCTTCCTCCTCCGTCATCTTCGTTGTCTTCTTCTTCTTCAACTTCCACTTCTTCTTCTTCTTCTTGTTATTCTTCTTCATCATCAACATGTTCTTTTTCTTCTTCTTCTACTACTACTACTACAAGTACTTCTTCTTCTCCTCCTCCTCCTCATTTTTCTTCTTCTTCTTCTTCTTTTTCTTCTTCTTCCACTTCTTCTTCTTCTTCTTATTCTTCTTCTTCTTCTTCTTCTTCTTCTTCTTGTTCTTCTTCGTGATAACCTTTTTCATCTTCTTCTTCTTCAACTACTTCTTCTTCTACTACTTCTTCTTCTTGTTCTTCTTCTTCCTCTTCGTCTTCTTCTTCTTCTTTTTCTTCTTTTGCTTCTTCTGCTTCTTATTCTTCTTCTTCTTCATCTTCTGCTTCTGCTTCTTCTTCTTCTTCTTCTTCTTCTAATTCTTCTTCTTCTTCATCATCATCTTATTCTTCTTCTTCTTCTTCTTCTTCTTCTTCTTTTTCTTCTTCTTCTTCCTCTTCTTCTTCCTCTACTTTCTCTTCTACTTCTACTTCTCCTCCTTCTCCTTCTTCGTCATCATCTTCTTCTTCTCCTTCTTCTCATCCTCCTCATTATTCTTCTCCTCCTCCTTCATCTTCTTCTTCTTCTTCTTTGTCTTCTTCTTCATCAGCCTCTGTTAATTCTTCTTCTTCTTCTTCTTCTTCTTCTACTACTTCTTCTTCTACTTCTTCTACTTCTTCTACTTCTTCTTCTTCTTCTCCTCCTCCTCCTCCTTCTCCTCATCCTTCCTCTTCTTCTTATCCTTCTCCTTCTTCTTCTCCTTCTTCATTGTCTTCTTCTTCTTCTTCTTCTCCTCCTCCTCCTCCTCCTTCATCTTCTTTGACTTCTTCGTCTTTAGCTTTTACTTCTTCTTCGTCTTCTTCTTCTTCTTCTTCTTCATCAACATCTTCTTCTTCTTCTCCTTCTTCTACTACTACTACTACAAGTAGTTATTCTTCTTCTTCTTCTTCTTCTCCTCCTACTCCTCATTTTTCTTCTTCTTGTTCTCCTTCTTCTTCTTCTTCTTCTACTTATTTTACTTCTTCTTTATCTTCTTCTTCTTCTTCTTCCACTTCTTCTTCTTCTTCTTCTTCTAATTCTTCTTCTTCTTCATCATCATAATCTTCTTCTTCTTCTTCATCATTGCTTCTTCTACTTCTTCTTCTTCTTCTTCTGCTTCTTCTTCTTCTTCTTCTTCTTCTTACTCTTCTGCTTCTTCTTCTTCTTCCTCTTCTTCTTCTTCTTCTTCATCTTTTTCTTCTTCTTCTTCTTCTTGTTATTCTTATTATTCTTTTTCTTTTTCTTCTTCTTCCTCCACCTCTTCTTCTTCTTCTTCTTCTTCTTCTACTACTACTACTACTACTTTGTCTTCTTCTTCATCTTTCTCTTCTTCTTCTCCTTCTTTTTCTTCTTCTATCAGTTTTTCTGTTTTTTTTCTACTTCTTAGTATTCTTCTTCATCCTAATCTTGTTCTTCTTCTTTTTTGTCTTCTTCTTCTTCTTCTTCTTCCCATACTTCTTATTCTTCTTTTTCTCCTCCTCCTCCTCTTCCTCCTCCTTCTGCTTCTTCTCCTCCTTCTTCTTCTTCTGTCTTCTTCTTCTTCAGCTTCTGCTTCATCTTCTTCTTCTTCTTCTTCTTCTTTTACATTTTTCATCCTCTTCTTCCTCTACTTCCACTTCTTCTTCTTCTTCTTCTTCTTCTTCTATTTCTTTTTCTTCTATTTCTTATTCTTCTTCTTATTCTTCTTCTTCATCATAATCATCACCATCATCTTCTTTGTCTTCCTCCTCCTCCTCCTATTTCTTTTTCTCCTCCTTCTTCTTCTTCTTCTTCTTCTACTTCTTCTTTTGCTTCTTCTTCTTTTTATTCCTCTTCTTCTTCTTCTTCTTCCTCTTCTTCTTCTTGTTCCTCTTCTTCTTCTTCTAATTCTTCTTCTTCTTCTTCTTCTCCTTCTTCTTCTTCATCATCATCATCTTCTTCTTCTTCTTCTGCTTCATGACCACCTTCTTTTACTTCTTCTTCATCTTCTTCTTCTTCTTCTTTTTTCTTCATCATTATCATCTTCTTCATCTTCTTCTTCTTCTTCTTCTTCTTCCTCCACTTCTTTTTCTTCTTCATCTACTACTTCTTCTTTCCTTTTCCTTCTTCTTTTCCTTGTTCTACTTCTTATTCTTCTTCTTCTCTTTCTTCTTCTTCTTTTTAAACCTCTTCATCATCATCATCATCATCTTCTTCTTCTTCTTACTTTTCTTCTTCTTCTTATTCTTCTTCTTCTTCTTCTTCTTCATCTGCTTCTTTGCTTTCTTCTTCATCTTCATCTTCTTATTATTATTATTATTATTATTATTATTCTTCTTTTACTATAACTACTTTTTCTTCTTCTTCTTCTTCACTATTTCTTCTTCAGCTTCACTCTCTTCTTCTTCTTCTTATGCTTCTTCCTCTTCTTCAAATTCTACTTCTTCTTCCTCTTCATCTTCATCATCTTCATTTTCATCTTCATCTACTTCTTCCTCTTTTTCTTCTTCCTCTTCTTCTTCTTCATCTTTGTCATTTTCTTT
>JAIUJO010003815.1:0-25000 GCA_023846275.1 Vanilla planifolia | reverse complement strand
TATTAACATAATTTGTCATTATATGATCACTTCTGCAATTCAAATTTAACAATTATCACAATATGGTCAAAATATATTCAAAAGTGTAAACAAAATCAAGAAAAAAAATTAAAAATCTTATTGATTACTTGTAATTAGATAGCTTCCATTTTGATGCCTGAATAAAATTTAATTTGATCGAAATAACAAAAATAAAATAATGTTGATAAATTATTAAAATAAATAATGTTTCTAAAATATTTTCAAATTTAGGTACGCAAAAATCTTTAAAAACGGTTTCATATATTTTCTAAAGAATGTAAAATAGCAAACATATTAAAATTAATAAGGATCTTAAATAATACCCTTTCAAAGTGTTAATTAACTAAGTAACGATATTTGTAATTAACTGTTAGAATCATTATTGCTAAATAAATATTTAAAGTTTTGCAAAAATAAAATTCTTCATGATTAAACTTTGAAATGCTCTAAATCGTTTACATTATACATAAGGAAAATTTTTTTTGGGACTAGATTTTTGCAATTTATAATATATCAATGTAAAACACCATAATAACTAATGAAAATAATTTGTAACATATGTAAAAAATAAAAAGTGTTAAAATATTATATTTTAAATTAATCATTTCCAATTTACATTATATTATGCAAATCATCTTAACAATTGTGAGAAAGCATACTACATATTGTAAAAAAAAAATTAAATTGTTAAAATATTTTATGATAATAAAAATTTTAAAACTTCATACCTAGGTTAAATCATTTCAAAAGAAATTAAAATAGATTAATATAAAAAATATATTTAAGATTAACATTGTTTGATAACATGTACAACACTTACAATAATTTTAAAATAGGGAAATATTATTTTTTATATAAGATTGATAAATGTTAAAAAACATATATGATGAAAGAATTTTTTAAGTTAAATATAGTACTATCAAATTAGTTGATTCCTAGGTTAATAAAAAATTAAGGAAAAGTATATTATGTTGGAGACATTGCTTTAGAGAGGTTGAACAAGTTGGTGCTAATGGATAGAGCTCTTAGTGGAATAATTTTCCATCTAGAGCATGTCTTCTACATAGTACTTTGGTTTTGAATGATTATACAAAACACTTGATACTCATATGACACATGGGTTTACTTCCATCCTACTATGATGAATGGCAACACTTTCCATAATCTTTATGTAAGATGTTCGCAAGAGTAGGCAGTGAAACAAATGGATAAATAATAGTGAATAGTTATAATTGAAGCAGTTTAATTAAAAATAGGTACAATGTTAAACTAACGAGAATCAAAATCATGTCGACACAAAGTATTCACTTAAATATGCCTATAAATCAAATAATTGCATGCCCTTTAATATAATAGTTATGGAGTTTAATATAGTTATTATATTTTATTTAATAATAACACTTAAGTATTTATAATAAATTTTATTAAGTAAATTTTTAGATTTTGTATAGCTGAAGTTTATGTCAATCGAAGAACCCACATAAGAGAAAACATTAGATCATATGAACATTGTTTGCATTAAAGTGACAGATTTCTAAAAGATTTACAATGAATTTAATTTAAAAATTTTACTTATTTTAATTAACATATTAAGAATTAATAAAATTACTTTTACAAGATGTAAAATTTAAACTTCATCGTTAGTATAATTTTTATTTGAATTAATTATCTTAAGAAACAAAAGACTCCAAACTTTTATCATTTTACAAAAAAGTGTATTGAATAGAAAACTATGAAAATAATTGATAATTTGAAAAGTACATCTACAAATAAAACAAGTAAAATAATTTTTATGACATATTGTAAATTAATAAAATAATATAAATAAAAATCATTTATATACAATAAATTTTATGATATGAAAATATTATTTCGCATGATAAAATAAAATTCTTTTTGTAGTGCAACATTGCTAAATATCACTTTTATAAAAAAATGATTAACAAAATGTAAAAAGTTAGAATCATAAGTAATAAAAAAATAATAATCAACTACAAATATGAAAAAGAATGGCAATTAATAAATTAAATAAATAGCATAACATTTAAATATCAATAATGTTTATTTGATAAAGTGCAAGAATAGAATTTTTTTTTTAAAATAAAATGTGTAAAATAATTATAAATATGAAGATAATTAAAAAAATTAAAACATTGATCATAAGCTTTGCAACGAAAATTTGACATATATTTTTGAAAATGAAAAAACTTACATAAAAATAAGTGAAAAAATCTTCTACCTTACGAAAATTTAAAATCCTTAATGCTACATACACATTGCCAATCTTTTAGAAAATTTAATTTCTTTAAAAAAAGAATAGCAATTAACAAACAAATAGTAAAATGTTAATACTAATATTGTCAAAATGGTTAAATGTTTTAAAAAAAAATTCAATTTTCAAAAGATTATTGTAATAGATAAAATATTTTAATATATTGATAATAATCATATTCATAATTTAGGACATAAAAATTGTATGAATTAAATTTGAAACATAAAACATTAAAATGAGAAAAATTAAAATATTGATAACTAAATTATAAGATGTTGACATAAATAAAAATATTATGAATAGAAAAAAATACATAATGTTGTTAATGTAATAGAATAGAAAGTTTTAATATAATATGAGAAGCATGCAATAACTAATTTTGTGTAGAAATGTGTTAAATATTTTAGATTAAATACATCAAATATGTTTTATTATTATTATAACTATCCCATATTTATTGACTAGCAAGAAAATTTTTTTTGTAAAATGTGATCTTTTCATAGCTGATAAAAAAGGTTGAATGTGCATTTGATGGAAAAATAACACAAGAATGGCCATTTAAATTGTATTGTACAATTTGTTGAAGTTGCAAATAAATTCAACAAGAATTTATTTGATAGTTAATGTATTGTGTTTTTTACCACTAGATATGATGTTTTTTTATGGCAAAAACCTTAAGTTTTACTAATGAATTTTCTAGTAGAATAATGTGTAATGTTTTGTTAAGATCTCAAAGATTAGTTCATATTTATTAGACAATTAATGAATAAAGGATAGATTTATATAGAAAAAATTTGATCATACCAATTAAAAAGTCAAGAAAAATGTTGCCTCAAACACTTCCTACAAATACTGTTAAATCTTTTTCAGAGATGACTAATGTAATGGCTCCATTAATGTGGAGGGAATTAGTCATTATACGTTATTTACTAGTGCCATTGGCTCCAATCTAAGAGGTTGTAAAGTATCATATGAAAGACTTTAAAGGTAGATGAGTTCTGGATGATTAAATTAGAGTTAATTAGATCTTGGCCAACTGAACTAGTAGGATAAGATCTAAGCCTTTTGAATGAATATTTTTATGATTCCTTAAACCTATATTCATTATACTTTCTACAAATTTGAAGATTAATTTAGTCACCTATAGATGGATTTACTTAAGATTTTATTGGAATCTATCACATAAGCTAACATTAAATAAGATGTTAAATATACTAATCGTAAAATATAGTAAAGATCTAACAAGGTCTTCTTAAAGTTTTTTATCAATGTGTTTCTCAAGTTCATATAAATCTAAATACACTGATAGATTCATTAGAATATTCTTATGCTTCATATTTTCATATCTAAAATTCGTGAATAAATACTTTTAAATGCTTAGTTTATAAAATACAAATCTCATCTTTTAGTTACATAATTTGTAATACAATGAAGAAATTCATCTTGCCCATTATATTTATCTCAAACTCCCATGTGATTAAATTAATAAGCATCTAATCATATTTTCATTTATGGTTCCAAAAGATTTATTGTCAACATAAACTTGTACAAGCAAGAGATCACTATTTAAAGAACCAAAGTTAACTCTCAGTGAAACCCATCAACATCTCAATAATGTCCTCTTAATTCTAATTCTTATTGCAATAATAAAACTTTTTAATATTTTCTTTTGAAGACATATCCACCTTAGTTTATCTGTCTTAAGCAAAATCTAACTAGAGCATTGAATGAAAAACAAGTTGCATTTTTTTACTAAAAAAAGGTTCTTGTCCCTCATTTCAAATATAACACAATGCATGACATTTGTTTGCTTATTTGTATGAATTTATTTTGATAAACTAACTAGTCACACCCTTAAAATAAAGGTTGAACTAAATGAAAATTTTAAGAGTATAAATACATAACATAATTTCTTAGTTGGGTTAACTAGTATAAGAAAAGTTGTATTATAAGGTTAATAGTGATCATTTCTTAGTTTTCTTACATGTGTACAATTTATTTTTTTTCAAATGGTTAATGTATAAGGAAAGTTTTTTATACATGAAGGTTAGCATTTTGATACATAGATTCTTACTATTAACATGCTATAAACCTTTATGAATGAAAATAAGAAATTTATTTTATATTATTTGATTTCTCAATCATTGAGATTTTGTGCACAAACATGCAATTTGATAGGAGAACAAAGATTGGCCATGCTTCCTTCTTTTTTATTATTTTTCCACCATTTATATCATTGTGACATAAGAGTAATATCTAAATCTAGTTGCAGAAATTTGATCGTACCTCTTTCTTCATAATTTTGATTTCATATTTATATGTAATAAAATATTTTTATACTTCTATGCATAATATATATATTATATTAATATAATATTCAATTATTTTTGACAAAATATACGTTTTATTATTTTTTATTTTTTTTATTATTTTTTCTTTGCATTTTTCATTTTTTTCAATACATGTGCAATGTTTTATGACAAATTGTACATAGTATTTTGGTGATTTTTCAAATATTTTTTAGTGTTTACAATTTTTATTTTTTGACATAAAAACATTTTGTTTTATTTTTACTTGATAAAACATGTTTTCTTGTTTCATTTTATTGATATTATATTGTGATTATATTTGTAATATTATATGTTTTGTGTCTCATGTTCTTTTTTCTTTTTTTTTTAATCTTGTATTTTTCTTTTCTTTGTAATGATATTTTAATTAGTTCTTTATATGTTATTCAATTTGATTGCCATATATGTCAAATAAATTAGATGTTTTTTTGCTTTTATATTATATAAGTAAATTAGTTTTTCTTTTCCTTGTTTTATGTAAATTAGTTTTTGTCATTTTCTTTGCAATTTTGATTAGTTGGATGTTTCTATAAAACAATCATTTTTGCTTCTTTGCTTGACAAATCCATTTACATTTGCACATTCATAGACATGCCTAACTTGCAAAAATTTACAAAAAAATATGTAAATAGATCAAATGCTAGAATCATTTTTTTTTATTTTAATCTTATTCTATTAATTATATTTATGTGTTACTTTCATTTACTTCACATATTTCTTATCTCTTAAATAAAAAATAATTATTTATTAATAAATTATTAAGTTTTTTTGCTATTAAAAGATTAAATTTATCTTAAAAATAAAAGAAAATAATATTTTAATTTCAATTAAAATATGTAATCTTAATGAAAATTATGATATAATAATTTTTAAACTATTAAAAATAATTCGTTATAACTAGACAAAATGATTTTTAATAGAAAATTAATGGCAAATACAATAGTGCAAGCAAAGATGCACATAAGATCGTTACCCAAATTAAAGAATAATCAATCACATTATTAATAATATTTTCATTAAAGTGATGATTGTTGACAAAACTAAATATATGTACTTTATATTTGCTAAATTATAAGTGTTTTAAAAAACTAAATGAAATACTATGTAGGTAAATCAATTTGTGATTCTATGATATTTAAAAAACTTTTTTGAAAATACCTATAATTTAAAAATTTTAACTAAAATAAAATTAATTTAAAAATTAAAAAAATTACTATACTGGAATATTTTAAAATTAAAAAATATTTGGTGAAGGAACTAATGAAGAATTAGCTCAATAATTAAAAAATATTTTTTTTATAAAAAATAGAAAAAAATGTTAATCATATTGAATAAGAGAAATGAGTAGAATGCCATAAATTAAATATCATAAGGAAAATAGCAAAAAAATATCATTTAAATAAAAATGTTGTAAGAGAAGGAAAAACTAAATAGTCCTGAAATAAGCACAGCTCAATTTTAATAGACATGTAAAATATATTAAAAATATATTTATTTAATTAAATAAATACAACTTTGCTGATATAAAAAAAGGATTACTAAATAAAAAAAAATTAAAAATGACTTAATTAATTATTACCAAATGCATTAGAAATGGACACAAATTTTCCTAGAAATGTAATGTTTCCACCCTTCTTAATGTCAATTTTTGAAAAAATTAAAAGATATATTATTGTAAAAATAATTCAAAATTTAAAAGATTAATCATTATGTTCGATATATCAAGTAGTTAGAATAAAAATTCGATAAAGAACAAACCAACAAAAATAAAATAACTATAAAAATAATGTTAAAAAAAGTAAAGTTACAAAACTTTAGGTCAAATGATTAAAAGAAATTTCTAAATAATTTTTATTTATTTGAAACAAAATTGACATAACTTTAATAAAATGATAACTAAAATATAGCTTTACATAAATAATTAAATTAGTTTGTAGTAATTTTTAAGATATAAAAAATAGAAAATATATAAAATATTTATAAATATACTTTATATGTTGTGAAAGGCTAATTTCACTTTACATATAAATATTAAATATTAAAATATTGGTTGTTGTCATAAATATTTTCTATTAGTGCAAGTGTTATAAATGATACTTTGCAAATAAAAAATTCTGATGTTAAAGTTATTTGCTACATGAATAATTATTATTTAAAAATATAATTTCAAAATTTTGTTAAAATATAAAAACATACAAAATGAAATATTATGAACCTTAAAAAATACTATAACTATCAATAACATTAAAAATATATTTTTCTCAAAGAAGAACATTAAAAAAAATAAGAAATAGATATTTATTAAAAATTTTCAATCTTCGAAATGATTTTCATAATTTTTTTAAACAAAATTTAAAATAAAAAATTTTAATATTAAATATATAGATAGAAAATGTTTTAATGATTTAAAACATTTAAATCGTGTAATCAAAGCAAAACCATTTGACAAACTAAATATGTGAGCACAAATGCTAAAACATAAATTAAATAATACAAAGCCATGTGAAATCGTGTCAATTAAAACAAAAGTATAATATAAGTTAAAAATATGTTAATTATCAGGGCAACATAATTTTGAAAGAATTTTCATTGTAAAATTTTTTTTTAAAAAAAGATTATTTTAGATATAAATAAAATAAAAAATAACAATAATGTTTCAAAAAAGAGTTTTTCTATCGCTTAAGCAAATAAAAAAGCTATTACAATTAAAAATATTTAAATTTTTAAAACAATTTGTAATTTAAAAAGTTATTGGTTAAATAAAACATGAAAAGTTTAAATAAAAATAAAAAAAATCACATAAAAATTATAAAAAGATCTCCGAAATATTTGATATATTTAGATGATACATCTTAAAGTTGTACAATAATGTATTAAAAATCTTTTTATTCAAATTGAAAGATAATATGCCTAAAAATGATGATTTTGTTATATTATATTAATTTAATTTATCTTATTTTAGCTATAGTCTATATTTACAAAATATTAAAATAATAATCTATTGTTATTTATGCTTTCCTACAATGGTAATTCAATATAGTTCAAAACGAGGTCTGATTATGATGAAACAAACCTTGTTGGGTCTTTTTTATCAACTCCATCAATTTAAAAGTTTATCTTTACGTTATACTTTATGAGTCCTTCTGTTTCAAGGTTGGTTTGACTATCAAGGATGTTATACTCAAATTCCTTAATATATCGGAATGCAACTTTGCACTAAAATTTATCTTGTTCTTCGAAAAACATTTTTTTTAAATTTATTAAATTACTAAAATAGTTTAATTCTCCTCTTATGTGACCTTTAGTTTTATTTAATTAGGTGAATTACGATGCTTCAGTTTATATCATTTCAAGATTAATATGTATTTAGTTTTTGCTAAAAAAATTAATCTATTATTATTATTGCCTATTAACTTTTCTAATTTGAAATAACTCCTAAAGAGAAATAAACATCATTTGACATATTCAATGACCTTTATCAAATTTGGTATATTCACTTTTTAAATTTTTAAATACTTGTTTTCTAAGGCTTTGGCATGCTTCAGAAAAGTTTTAATTCATACATAATCTTAAGATTTAGGATGATTCACTCAATTAGTATAGTATTTGGAATGCAAATTTTATGTATAATTCATCTCATTTCTTCAATATTTTCCTTTAATTTGGTTATATTACTACAAAACTCTAATTCGTCTCTCATGTTTCCCTAACTATGTTTTCATTTGCTCATATTACAATACTTCAATTTATCTCATTTAAACTATAATTTATATTTACTTAGTATTAACAAAATTTTTTTTATGTTTATTTACTTTTTTAATTGACATTAAAAAAAGAGCTTCAATCGAGATTAAATAATCATCATTAAAAACATGTCGACAAGCTCTATAAAATTAAATATTCATTTTTTATATTTTTAAATATTTTATTTTCTAAAAGTTTTGTGACTTTTAGAAGACATTTTAAATCATACTTAATTTGACAATCGATGATGCTACGCTCTTTCCCTGTGCCCACAATCCAAAAACTCAACTTTCCTAAATAATTTATGTTATTTTATCAAATTTTTTTCTTTGATTTATGTAACTATGAAGCTCTAAATCTCCCTTCATGTACGCCTAAAATATTTTTTATTCGTTAACATTACAATTGTTTAATTTATCCCATTTCAACTTTAAAATATATTTTCTTAATATTGAAGTATAAATTAATAATTATTTATTCTTATTAACTCTATAATTTGTAGTAATTGAAAACATGGTCGGATTGATATAAAACAAAGATCATCGGACTTCTATAAGTAGGCTCTACACATTTAAATATTTATTTTTATATTTTTAAAAACTATATGTTCTTGTGTCTTCCTATACTTTAATAAACATTTTAATTTGTACCTGATTTCAATGTAGAGGATATTACAATCGATCTCTATATTATCATGGATGATACCATTCTTATGCAATTCATCTTTTTTCTTTAAATGTTTTTCTTGGATAAGACTATATTATATGTAACTCTAAATCTCTCATAAAGTGACCGTTATACATCTTTCATTTTGTTAGTCACATTTCTTTAATTTATTTTTTTAGTATTGATATGTATTCACATAATATTTAAATAACAATTTTTTCTTATATATAATTATTAGCATTGATTGAGAAGAAACAAACATTATTAGACACAACTGATGAGCTATACAAAGTTAAATATTCGTTTCTATATTCTAAAATATTTCAAATAATAAGAAATTTTGATTCAAACATGATTTGAGTGAGTATCATGGATATCACACAAAATTATATTATTATTTTGTATGTAACTTTCCTACACAATTTATGTCATTGTTTGAAATGTTTTTATTTTGTTTTATTAATATGAAACCTTAATTCATCTCTCATGTCATCTATAAATCTCTTTGATTTTGTTATATTATGTTGCTTCAATTTATCTCATTTTATTTTTATTATATATTTTTTGTAAGATACTAATTTTTCGTAATTTATGCATATTCCTTTTTAAAGTACATAGCGACTTCAAATGAGCTTCGATCAAGATGAAAGAAATGTTACTAAACTGATTTCAAATGAGCTTTATCCATTTAAATATTCATTTTTAACTTTTAAATTTTTTTTATTGTTTTGGTATGCTTTAGGATTGATTTTGATGTGTGCCTAATTGGATGATAGAGAATCCTATAGTCGATCTACTTAAAATCTTAAAATGCAACTTTTCCAAATAATTTATCTTGCTTCTTCAAATCTTTGGCTTTGATTATTTTACATTATTATATAATGGTAAATCTACTCAAGTATCACCATGACTTCAATTCCTTTATGTTATATTACTTTAAATTATCTCATTTTAATTTTAATATATATTTATTTTGTTTAAAACAAAAGCTAATTACTATTTATACATTTTTAATAAGGCAATTCATAGTAAATCAAAATGACATCCAATTGATACAAAATCTATTTCATTAAAGACATCTATACGAACTCTATCCAATTAAATATTAATATTTATATTTTTTAAAATTTTATTTTATAAGATCTTAACAGGCCTTAAGAGGAATTTTTATTTTTACTTGACTTCACAATTGAGGACATTATGCTCAATCTCCTTATTCTAATGGAATTTAGCTTCACCCTATAATTTATTTCATTTCTTCAAACTTTCACTTTGATTTTTTCATAATACTATGTAATGCTAAATCTTACCTGACATGACCTTCGTTTCGCATTGATTTTATTATATTACATCACTTAATTTTTTCTTAATTTAGCTTTAATATATGTTTACTTAATATTAATATAATAATTTATTACTTTTTATGTTTGGTTTATTTTTTTAATTGACAATTACTACAAGGGAGAGATAATCAAAAGTGAAATAAATGTCATCAAACTTGCCTAAATGAGTAGTATACAATTAAATATCTTTTTTATAATTGTGACATTTTTAATGTATTTTATTTTGGCATATTTTATGACAAATTACAATTTACACCTATTTTGATGAATGACATTGTTACACTTCAAAGCAAGTTTAATATAGGCAAAACAAAAATCATTAGACTCATCTAGACAAACTCTATCAAATAAAAAACTTATTTCTATATATTTTTTAAATATATTATTTATTAAGGTTATGTCATACTTTATAAGACATTATAATTCATAATAGATTTGGTAATCATGGATGTTTCCCTTGATCTCTTTAGTATCTTGGAGTGTAAATTGTCCATATAATATGTCGTTTCATTAATTGTTTTCATTTGCTTATTTTACTTTGTAACTTTAAATAACATCAAATTTGACATTTAAATCATTTCGATTTGGTTATATTTTTTACTTCAATTAATGCAATTTTAGCTTTACTATAAATTCACTAACAATAATTACAATATATTAATATTATTTATCATTGTTTGATTTTGTGATTTGCAAAAAATCTAAACAATGCGTGATGGATGCAAAACAAATTTTATTTGACTAATCAAGTTATGGATTAATTAATTGAAAAAAATTTATTTTTCAAAATATTTGCTTTTTATTATTCATTCTTATTTAACAAACATTTTGATTGGTACATCATTTGAAAAAAAGAATGTTATACTAAATCTCCTTAATGTCTTCAATTACCACTTTACTATGATACTGTATTTCTCCTTTTGCATGGTAGTTACATTGCTTGGATTTTGTTATATTGCACTAGTTTAATTTTTCTTATTTAAACTTTAAAAAGTCTCAAGTTAATATTAAAATAATAATGTATATTTTTTTGTTTTTTTTCTTTTGGACTTTATAGTATTTCAAAAAGAAGTCCAATGTAGACCTAAAAAAAGTATTGGAATAAGCATGATAGGCTCTACCTAATTAAATGTATTTTATATTTTTAAATAAGCTATTTTCTTATGTTTTTTCTTTCTTTACATGATATTGTCATTTGTACCAAATCTATTGATTAAGAATGTTGCACTCGCTCTTCTTAATTACTTGGAGTACAACCTTCCTCAACAATTAATCTCATTACCTCAAAGTTTCCTCTTTGTTTTGTTTATATTCATGTAATAGAAAATCTGCTATTACGTGACCTTTATTCCCAAGGATTTGGCTTTATCTCAAAAGCGTATATACAATTAAATAGACATTTTTAATTATTTATAAATATTTACTTTTAAGGATTTTTACATGTTTTATTCGACATTTTGACATGTATTAGAGTTAATTATCCCAGATGTTACACTCAATCTCCTCAGTATATTGGATTCGAACTTTCCATACAACTAATCCAATTTTTTCAAATTTTTAGCTTAGGCTTAGTTACATTGTTATAGAACTCTAAATCACTTTTTGTGTGACATTTATATCTCTTTAATTTGATTATATAACATTACCACTATTCATCTCATTAAAGCTTTAATATATATCTACTTAATATTAAAATAATATTATCGTATTATTTAGGTTTATTTTTTTAAATTAGTACTAATTCCAAACGTGGTGTAATGAAACAAAATAAACAACATTAGCATCTATGTGCTCTATCCAGTAAAGTATTTATTTTTATATCTTTAAATATTTTTTTAGGATTTTAAATGCCATTTGTGGATTTTTTGTACGGACATAATTTGACAATCGAGCATGTTAAACTTGATCGCAAAGTATCATTGAACCAACTTTTCAAAAATGTTTTTCTTATTTCCTCAAGTCATCCACTTCGATTTTTTTATATTACTATAAAACAATAAATCTTCACTCATGCATCACTTACATTGCCATGATAATACTATATAACAGTACATCAATTTAAGTTATTGCACATTTAATATATAATTAGTTATGATAAGATAAATAATTTATTATTGCTTATGTTTATTATATTTGGTGGTTTGCACTATTTCTAAACGTGGTTAATGTAGACAAAAGAAATGTTGTTGAACTTGTTATGATTAGCTTTATTTAATTAAAATATTTATTTAGCATGTTTTATGAGATTTATTTTTTGTACATTATTAATTAATTAAGGTTGTTTCACGTAATCTTCTTAATTTTTTCAGATGTTTTGCTTTAATTTTTTAATATGACTATGAACTCTAAATCTCTTCTTATACGACTTTTAAATCACTTCAACTTGGTTATATTATATTGCTTCATTTTATCTAATTTTATGTTTAATATATATTAAATAATAATTTAAATAATAATTTCTTATTATTTAAATTAATTTTATTTTTTAATTCATAGTAATTTGCAACACTATTTAATATGGTCAAAACAAATGTTGTTGGACTCTCCTCGATGAATTCTATCTAATTAAATACCATTTACATAATTCTAAGAACTTTAGTTTCTAGGGTTTTGGCATGTTTTATGAGGCAAAATAATTGGTAGCTAATTTGACAAATAAGGATGTCACTTTTGATCTCTTTAAAATTTTCGTATCTTGGAATACAACATTCTCATATAATATATCTCAATTTGATGAACGTTTCACTTTGATTTGATTATATAATAATACCACCTAATTCTCCTCTGATGTGAGTTTATACCACTTTGATTTATCTAGATTACATTGCATCAATTAATTTCATTTAATGTTGATAACATATTTACCTTAAAGTAAAAGAATAATTTATTTTTACTAGTATTCAATTGCATTAATAATTTATAAAATTTCAAAACAAGGTTCTATTAGATGAAAAAAGAATCATTAGACTAGTCTTAATGAGAACTAGCTAAATAAATCATTTCCATATTTTTAAAATATTTTACTTTCAATATTTTTTACTTGCTTTATGATATATTCTTTATCCATACTTGATTTAATGAACGAGTATGTCATTCCTTATTTCCTTAATAACTTGGCATGCAACTTTCATGAACTGTATAACTCATTTCTCCAAAATTTTGTTTTGATTTTTTATATTACTATGCAACTATCAATCTCCTCTCACATGACCTTTACATTTCCTTGATTTTGGTATATTATATTTCTTCGATTTATCTTTATCACAACTTAAGTATATATTTGTACAATAACTAAAAAATAATTTATTATTATTATTTCTTGCTTAAATTTCAAATTTGTGATAATTCCGAAGGAGGTCTAATCTAAGAAAAACAAATATTAATGAACTCATCTTGGAAGTGCTTTATATAATTGACTTTTCATTTTTTATTTTTTGAAATATTTTATAATTAAAAATGTTTATAGCTTTTATGTGACACTACATTTTGTACACGATTTTATAATCAAAGATATTGCACTAGATAACCTTAGTGTACTGAATAGTAAATTTCTCGTAAAATGTATTTCATTTTTCAAATATTTTTCTTTAATTTGGTTATTTTACTATGTAATTATAAATCTCATCACATAGGGCTTTTACATTGCTCTTTTGTTGTTCTATTACATTGTATAAATTTTCTCATTTTGGCTTTACTATATATTTATTTATTATTAAAATAATGACTTATTATTATTTTATACAAATTTCATTTGGTAATTCATACTAATTTCAAGGGAGGCCAGATTGAATTGAAGGAAACATGGTTGGACACATCTTAATGAGCTCAATCCATTTAAATTTTTATTCCTATTTTGTAAATATTTTTTTTGTTGTTACTATTTCTTGCTTTACGAGATATTTCAATTCAAAGTAGATTTAATGTTGATCTTTGAAGAAAAATGTTTACTTCAGGTTGCACCAACTCTTTCTAAACCCACAAGACCTCCTCCCATGATGTACATGAACGTGTCATTGTATATAGTGTCTAAGTCCAACACCATATCCTCGCCCAATGTGAAGCATTGAACATTCATTTGATTAGATTTAATAAAAGGAGAATGTAGAATCAAAAATTACAAATCAGATGTGAATAACTTCTAATCCTTTTGTGATTCAACACCCCATGCTCCTTAACAAGCTTTACTACAAATATCAAATGCTCCACATCCATGTTAAAATAGGTTGTTTTAGTAGCAATAAAATAGATGCTGAGAAAATTAACCAAAAAAGGAAGTAAAATTTCTTGCAACAATTTTCCAAACCTTATTTTCTGCAGTATAGGGGGCTCCAACATTAAGTGGCACACATTTATGAGTGTACTAACACGCATATGGAAAGTATTTTGGTCAAATTGTATTTTGATCTAAAGAACTAAACTCATAAATTATCTTCTTGTGTAATACCACACATACCATGTTTTGCAATCAGCTAACTACTAGGTCAAAAAACTACAAACTCCAAGTCTATCACATTCCTTAAGAGTTGTATTTCCCAATAAGCATAGTTTATTGCACTACTATCATTCGTACTACTCCACAACTAATGACACAACAATTTGTTTTATTAATCAATACTATAGCTTGGAATTAAGGTGTAGACTAAGTAATAAGTAACAACAATAGTTAACATAGAGTTCATCATGACATTTTGGTCCACCATTAATGATGATTTGATCATCCACCCTGACACATAATTTTCTGGTTCATTATTAATGAATTTCAATTCTTTTCTCTAAAATTTTGTTGCTATAATTGGTTTTATAGATATTTTAAGGAAGCATATAAAAATTTTGAGAAGTCAACTTTCTATACTCACACTTCATCCCTTTGCTAAATAACATTCTAAATTTGTTTAAATTCATCACCTCATCTGAGTGATGCCCTTACTACTCTATAATAACCTAAATATTCTTCATTATACCACAAATTTATGGTTCACAAGTCATGATGTCATCAATATACAAAAGGTGTGCAATCATCAAAGAAGAAGAAATATTCCTAAACTCAATTTAAACAATATGATCAAACTAATACTAATAATCAATAAGAGATACTTAGGCACTGTAGTAAAGTGGCATGGATTGAGAGGACATCCCTGTCTAAGACCCTTAGTTACTTCGATCAATGATACATAGAAAACGTTGAACACAATCTTAAATCTTGGTGTGGTGATATAAGCCTTAATCCAACCACAACAAAGTGTAAGGAATTACCAATGTATAAGCATATCCAACACAAATTTCTAATTTTCCTTATCATAAGCATGATCCATATCTAATTCTGAATTTTCTTATCAATACTTAATCATATCCCTATCTAAAACCCCTAGTTACTTTCATCAATGATAGATAAAAATCATCAAACATAAAGCCAAATCTTTGTGTGATAATATAAGCCTTAATCCAACCACAACAAAGTGTAAGGATCTACCAATGCTTAAGAGTATCCAACACAAATTTCTAATTTTCATTATCATAAGCTTAATGCATATCTAATTTTATTACCATCAAACCTTCTTTGAAAGAAGATAGATGCAAATAAGTTTTTTTTCTAATTAAAAAAAATATTAATAGATATAGCACAACATAACACAAAAGCAACTTGCTCCCTGACAAAGATATCTGGAAGCATTACCCAAAGTCTAACCACAAAAAATTTTGTCACTACTTTTTTAATCATATTGCAAAGGCTAATGAGCCTAAACGCCTTTGGTTTTGATGCTCCTTAAACTTTAAGGATGAATATGGCCAATGTATCCTTTCAACATTTCGATATAAAACTATCTTTAAAGAATCTCTTTAATCTTTGTTTGGGAGGCCATCAGTTCACTAATATCATTTTTAGGTTGTTGGATATAGTTGCTCTAGGAGTTAAAGGTAGCCATTTCCTAAAAGAAGCATGTTCAATCCCCAAGGGAGGCTTAATTAAACTTGGTACGCTACCACTACCATGCTTCTTCTATTGCAATGACAATGAGATATGAAGAAATAAGCCAGTAGTAGGATCATGTTCCAACTCAGTTAAGCAACTCCATAGATTCCATATGTTGAAGCTCCTAGATTTCCTATTCCAGTTGCTATGATTTTTATAGCTATTGTTAAGTTCTCTTATGATCCATTTCTTTAATGATGACATAGCTTTGCTGAATTTAGTAGAAAAACTATCCATTGGGATTCCTTTAATAATAATTTTCCAAGTTGTATTAAATACATTCATTTATTAGGGAAAAGATAACAAAATGTTTTCAAATCAGATTCTCCTTTTAGTTTTGCCCAATAATGATTTTCTAAACTATTATAGTAATGGGTTATGGTCTAAGGGATGCAGGGAGAAGCATGAAAGTGCTGAACAGGATGGCTTGCATACCATCAATATTAATAAAAGCTTTATAAAATACATCATAGATGTAGGCATCACTTCTTTTTTATTTCACCAAGTAAACTAATTTCTAATGAAACCCAAGCTAGTCAAATCCATATCTTGAATAAATCTGGAGAATTAAAACTAAGTCTAGCCATTGCTAAATTTTTTGCTACTTTTTTTATTGTTATGCATGTAAGGCATTAAAGTGCCCTACAACAAATAATGGTCCACCAAACTTAGCACTATCTCTAATTTGGTCCCAAGTTAATCAACCGTTTATATAGTATTTGGATAGATGCACTATGCAAGACCTTCAAATCTCATTATTATAACAACTCACCAAGATAGTAACCATCTATGAAGAGTGATCCATAATCTCAAGCATGGCCAATTCTACAATAGTGCTACAATGCCCCTAGATAGACTAGTTGAAGGTTAAACAAAGTAATCCAAGATTTTTTTCAAAAAGTTTTTCTATCTTGCAATAACTAAAGCTCTCCACATGAGTTTCCAAGAGACAAATCATAAAGGCTATATTCCTCCTAACCAATTACTATAGGTAGCCATGAGATTTAGCTACTTTAATCCCATAGATATCAACAAAACAAATATGATCGTAATTTATTAAACAAAAATACCATTACTACTAAGCATGATGGTTTCATTTATTATTCAGTATCCTTGTGAAAACAACTTCTTATGGGCACAACAATTCCACAATAGCACATAGTGTTAGGATAATTAATGAAATTGATCATTCAACTTGGATAAAGGAAGCATTCCCAAACAATGTTCTTGAAATTGTTTGTTAATCAAACTGTAGTGCAACACAATATGTGCACCTCTTCTATCAAACAAAAATCATGGATGACCCACCACACCATAACGTTAAGGAACTAGTACA
This sequence comes from Vanilla planifolia, assembly GCA_023846275.1. Taxonomy (NCBI): domain Eukaryota; kingdom Viridiplantae; phylum Streptophyta; class Magnoliopsida; order Asparagales; family Orchidaceae; genus Vanilla; species Vanilla planifolia. The sequence goes on along the minus strand of JAIUJO010003815.1, from coordinate 7,299 downwards.
TTGAAAACCAGGTGATGTAGTAACCACTAATAGCCACAGCCTAATAATGTTATGTACACACTTGCTATACAATAGGATTGCATCAAAGGGGCATGCTGGAGTGTCAATTTTACCATTTTTAAGAATGTAGCTATAACCTTTGAGGTTGTCCCCTACCATATTTACTTGAAATTTATAGTTTCTCCTGTCCATGTGTCTTATTACATAGTAGTTCAGATACTCAATTGGAGCAAAATTTCAATTCCAATACTCAACCATGCAATAGCATCAATGAATGTAATTTAATTCCTATCTTACATAATAATATGCCTAATTGGAGCAAAAGAGATTTGCCAACATAACAGCTATAACAAAACTTTAATTCACTCTACTTATAGAGACAACTACTCATACATAGATTTCTACAATGCTTATAAGTCACCCTTTACAATAAGTACAAATACAATAACAATTTTATGAACATAGGGAGTGACATGCTTGTAGGTCCCTCATTTGTAGAAACTACTCGATTTGTAGCCCCCACATCTTTGCTAAAATTATTTGTAGTACTCCCATATTGTAATTTAAAGTGGATAAACAATACAATAATTATCCACGGCTCCCCACAACTAATAATGAGAAAATAAGGGTAGTCATGTTTAAAACATCACAACTTGTACCTACCAAACATGTTAAGTGACATCTTCCCAACAACAATTTCAATGTACTTTGATGACGTCCCATTAATAAATCGCCCACCACACCATGCAACTCATATTGTATTAGACCTCCATTTGAAGTTATCACTTAAAGCCAAAAAGCCAGAACTTCCAAGTTGCATCTATTGTAGCAAAGTAATACAAAAGAATTCCTTTCTACACATACAGACAAATTAAGTGAAGTAGCTCAACAAACCTAAAGTTGCCTTAACTTCTAACCACTAAACATATTATTTATGTCATAAGTAGATGTTGCATTGTGCCATGCATAATAATTCTTCTAATGAATTATTTTCTAAGCTTCAATGGTATGTTAGTATTGCTATAATATTATGATTATTTGCAGCAATATATGTAATAACAACATATGAAGAAAATCAACCTTTTTTTGATAATTATTTTGCCAACCTTTAGATACAAAATACTTACAATTTCTCGATCCATCTACCACTAAGTATAACCCAAAGAGTTGAACTTCCTCTTCATAGAGGTAGCCATACTCAATCATAGCCTGATCGTTATCTAGTAAAATAGACCAAACATAAGATATTCAATATACCCAGAATTTGTGACATGTAAACTCCAAGCAACCAACTCCTAATGTAAAAGTGTAAATAACCTCTCTATCACTACTAGTCATACATATAGTAAGATTTTTTAATGTCAAGGTAAAACCATTGAGCAATCCTAAATATGCTTTCCAAGTGATCCCAACAAAATCTCAGCCAAATGACCATCTTGTATTTTTTTTTTGAAAATTGAAGCCATTGCTCAATGCTCTACCCAGGCATATATTAAGATTCCTAGCAACTACTATTTATTAATTTCTTTTTTGAAATTAATCACAGGCTACCCCTCTTTTTTTCCTATTTTTTTTATTATCTTAACAAACCTTTGCACTTTTCTTATACACTAGATGATACTAAAGTCTTTGGGATAAATGATAAAGTAATTGCTAAAGCCTACATAAACCTCTCCGTAACAAGTTTCATATATAAAATTAATAAAAAGACAAAGTTGATGTGGCCTGGGAGGGGCATTCCCAAGTCCCAAACCAAATCAAACAAATGAGCGTTATTAGTTACCCAATTTGCATCACCATTGCTTTGGTACTTTACATAGAACAATTTGAAGAACTTCATACCACATGCAATAATGCTATGATAAGAACCATTGTTTGTTGTAGATGAAAGTAACTAGTTCACTATAGTAATGGTTGTAGTGCAATCTAAATCAATCACTATTACTTGGACATTAGGATGTAGTGTTACAAGAAGTTCCATTGCTTCAAGAATAATAATGGTCACCATGTCCAAAGTTGAACCTAATCCAAAATTGTTTGACAATAGTAATACGTATACCCACATCATCTCATATAACAATAGCAATTCTAAAAATAAAGTTATCATTCATAGTTGCATCATAATTGAATTTAATCCAACCCATCGGAAGGGGAATCCAACAAGAGCCCAACCCATCAAGGCCACAAGAATTCCCATTAGATAATATTAGAGAGTTGAAGCAAGTAGTAGCAACAATTCAAATGTTCCATTGAAAATGCATTAGAATTGAGTACCTTGTCCACATGTCGTTGTTGATTCTTGTCAAGCCAAATGTGGTGCAATGATAGAGATGCAAATTTAACAATTTGAGAAGTTGTAGCATGAATATTCATTGTGATCTAATGAGAAGATCAAAATTTGAAGTTACGAACCTACATTTAATCCTACAAGGTGTGAAGCAATCTTTTAAAAAGATACTGGACCAGAATTATTTCATAATATTACACCATCAAAAAATGTATTAGCTATATTAAAAATAGGTATGCCCCTATCATTTTGACTAATAGTTCAAATTCGAACACTGCGATATTCTTGCATAGCTACATAAGAATATAGATTAACCCATCTCATTGGGGGACGAGTCCAATAAAAAGAAATAGGCCATTAAGGTTGCTAGAGCTCTCCCACTAAATGAGATAAGAGAGTTGAAATAAACAAAATCAATAAATTAAATATTTCTTTGAAGTGCAACTGAGTTGAGATCCTTCTTTGCATGTGCTTGTAGATTTTTGTTTAGTCAAAGATTGAATAATACAAAAGTTTTGAAATCGATTGTATGAGACGTAATGCCTCCCACATATTGATATACGTCTAGCTCCGATGCTCAAATAATGATGTAACATCCTAATAATTGAGTACATTGAGCATGAAATTCTCATTTGTGAAGCCACTTGACCACAACTCTTTAACACTATGGTGCTCCTACAAACACTATTACACAACTTCAATTGGATTAGAACACCATGGATATAGCTTCAATATCTCAATCACTCTTGCATGAACTAAGAGTGAGACAGAAGTAGATTTAGCACAAATTTCCGCAACTATATTTCGACACAAGGTTGCACCCTCACTTTCCAAATTTATGCAACCTCCTTTCTAACAATATTCTGGCATATATATGTGCCATTGTAGATAATCTTTGAGTCTAGCACTATGTCCTCACAAAATTTGAAGCACAAGACATCATTTTTGTTTGATTTGAACCATAGAATATATAGAATCTGACCTACCAGACCATGTACAAATAGGTTTTCTATCTTATTGTGAACATCATGTTACATTGCAGGCTCCATTACAAGTGCCTGATGGTCCACATCTATGCTAAGATTAGTTGGCTACAAAGAAATAGGAAATATGTCAAGGCAATTATCTAAAGATAATGAGACAAAATTACCCACAACAATCCTCCAAAACATATTATTTATTATCATAGGAGCCGCAATACTAAGAAACTTACGCATATGAGAAGCACCACGAATGCATATAAAAATTATTACTTGTTATAATGTACTTTAACAAATTGGACTAAACCTATAAACAATTTCCTGAGCCATCACCCACCTGCAATGTTTTTTAGTCATTCTTATCTACCATGCTAACAAAATACAAACTCTAAGAACCCTACCTTTCTTAAGAAGAGTAAAAATTTTCTAGTAAGTATAATGTATTGTGTTCCGAACATTTGATAGTTTCCACATGTTACTTGATAAGAAGTCCACTAGATATTATGACTTAGGGGAAGGAGAACTTATAACATGGTTTTCATAAGTGAATACATGAAAGGATCATTGAAAAGACCTATAAATGATCAAGTGATATGTGCAACCTTTTGTGTTGTGATGACCATTTGATATCACATTCTTTAATCGTGCATAATCTTGCTTCTACGTTAAACTCAATGCTATAGGGGATAGACAAAAGCCTATAGGTGTGGTCAAGCACCAATAGAGAGAAAATGTTAAACTAGCAATGAGCCTATTGTCCATTTCTAAGTCTAGTAGGGAATGACAATCAAATAGAAAACGACTATCTACAATGCATATCTTGACTCATGCATCAATGAAGAACACAAAAAAATTGAATACGTGTTGTGAATTATAGAATACTCTGGACCATAAATGCTTAAAATGTAAGTTGAACCCAAGGATGTAAGCCAATCACATGCATGCAAGGGTGTCATGTAACATCTCACTCCTTGTGGAAGCTAGGAATCACAATTTTAGGTCTTCACCCCTATTTTGAGGCAACCAATGGCACTACATACAATATATTAGCGTGTTGAAGCATTGGAAAATTGTTGATTACTGATGCGATAAGTGTTGGATGCCACTTAGTGTTTTGTCATTGTCTAGTATGAATTCTTTTGCAACATGGTAGGAAGATGCTCCTTAGAAATACAAATCAAAGCTCTATAGAATAGAATCATGATCTCATGTTAGGTGAAGCTACCCATAGAATTTAGGTATATAAATAAGAGGCGAAGCAACTTAAGAGGATTGCCTTTATAATGACAAGCAAAACAAGACGAGCCAGGGGTAGAAATTCGGTACCCTAAAACCCAAATTAGAGTACAGAGTGGCATCCTTAATGATGGATTAGGATCAACTCCTTTTGAAGGGGACACTAGGGAGGGACTGAGCCTCTTTTGACCCTTCTACTATAAAAGATGCTATCAAAAAGTTCTGTTGTTTGGGAATGCAACCTAAATTTTGAGTTAAATTCTATCCAAGGAAAAATAATTGTGGAAGTTTGATAGCAAACAAGTGCCACAAGGGAATGATATGAAGGACTGTGAAAAGTGAGTGAAAGAGTACTTCAAATTATCTCAAGGCAATCATATGGTGGCCATAATACACTTCAAATTAATGTAGAATGCCATCAAATGGGTTATTGCATGGCTCGAGGATGGGAATGACTTGGTCTATCACAGTGGTAAGTGATGAGGTGAACGACACCCATGGAGAAATCAATCTCATTGTTTATCATAGTGCTCACCCCATCAAGGCATGCCATGGTAGCATAGTGTGTGTTGGCGATGGCCAGTAGGCTGTGCATCTAACATGCATTGAAACACAAACCAAAGAGTTGGACATGCTTATGAGTCAAAAGGTGAGCAAGCCCTGAAGGTGCTAGGAAGCTGACTGATGGGAACATTGTTACATGGGCAAAATGCTAACTGACCCAACTCTTTCATTAAGGTTTGGAGTGAGAGCATGTCTGTTGGAACACAAAAGATGGTGAACTATGCCTGAGTAGGATGAAAACTGAGCAAACTATTGTGGATGCTATTAGAGGTTCTCATATATAATTCATTCATCTAACATCAATATAAAGGTGAATGACTAATCGAGCCATCTAGTAGCTTATTCCCTTCAATGTTTCCATCAGGATACTTAGAACGATAATCGAGGTCTTTTGGGTAAAGCCAATGATTAGAGGCATCGGGAGCACAACGCCCTTTACCATTTCTCAAACTTTAAATAAGTAGGAAGTCAGCTACTTTAAGGAGTTGAGCCAAGGAATCGAGGCTCTAAGTGGAACATTTTTGTTAGGTAGAACTAGTGATGTGGGACGAATTGAAAGTTGGGTTATAATGTCCAATTGTGCACTAACCTAGACCCTACAAAGGTTGTTGGTCAATTAAGAGAGTAGGAAGGTTGTCATTGAAATTGAAATCCCTTGAGGAATGTGTAACAACTAACCTTCTGAAGTAACTATTCTCTAAATGGTTGGTACTGATGCATGCAATGCACATTAGTCATCAGTGTAATGCAATCACTTGATGAGCAAGTGGGTACAAAGGTCGCTATAAAAATTAAGGCATGAGCCCATGTAGAGCATCAAGTGTTGCAAATATTTGTGATAGTAAAAAAATTCAAATGAGAACTTTGAAGGCTGAAGGAGGGAAAGGTTCCATGTGAAACTTACACATGGGTTAGCAAACCTTAAGAGATGGGTGAGACACATCGAAGGCTCCCAATTGGCACAAGCTTCAAGAGGAACTGGATTTAAAATTATCAAGCCAAAATCTAGCAATATATGGCAACATCAAGTGGTCCAAAGACATCGATGGGCAACTCCAGAAGAGCTTCATTTTCTACATAAGATGCTATCGACCCAAGAAAAAATTTAATCTGAGTTTGGGCCGAGATGTTGAAAACATACCACAGGTTAAAGTAGTACTTGACGTGCCTCTAAGACACTTGAAAATCTAGATGGTGGAGTGTCTTTTACACTCGCTTATACTCATTACCATATCAAGTCTCCAAGAAAACCATCCTCTTGTTGATGTAGTAATGCTGGAGAAGGAAGTTGAAAAAATGGATCCACAATTTTTGGAAAAGAATTGGCTCTAAAGGTTAGGATAGGAGTACATGTCCAGCATCCATCACTGTTAGTAGACTACTTACGTTGCTCGTGCGGGAGGAGATGGCCTAGGCATGTTGGCTAAGGAATGAATTAGGGGAGGACCCTATAAGGGCCTTGCTTAGGAGATGGACAATCAGTTCAGAATTGGCATGAACTTGAGGAATCTAATTGTTCCATTCAATTAAAACATTGCGATTGTCTTTGATAAAGCTTAATCAATCTATTTTCTATTTAATGCACTGAATGTCAAAGTGATGAAATTCAACTAAGCATGGATAAATAATGAAAGTATCTAAAACATTCCTAAAGTAGCCAGTGGATTAATAAGATTCCATCTATCCCTTTCTACTATCCAAGGAAACCATGATAAAGGGATCAGGCTTTGCAAAATTAGCATAGAAAGAGTACCCTATTGACCTTGAATATTGTCATACTATGTGAATTGACTTAAGAGTTGAAGGATATGTGGGTGTCAATCTATCGATGAAATTGAAATACTGCTACTTTTAATGTTATTTACCAATTTAATGGGATAGAGCTAGCACCCAACTCCTCTTTTGGCTCCATGTCTTGCCTCAATTTGTTGATAGAGATAGAAGACATTATTAGGTGAGGAGTTCAGCTAGGGTTATGCTACCAATGAAAAGTTAACATAGGTGTCCTATGTTGAGTTTAAAAAGAAAAGAAATCTTGTAGGATTGAGAACAAAAAAGCTTATTTGGCTCTTGTTTTCAATAAAAAACTATCTATGAAATTGTAGTTTTTTGATCTTTTAGTCTTTTAAATTTTAGCTAAAGTTGTCAAAAAAGTTTCCACAATGATGATTGGCTTGTAGCAACCAAGTATTCATAGTGACAATTCTTTTTGGTCCTTCGATGTCAGCTCTT
>JAIUJO010003045.1:30000-37500 GCA_023846275.1 Vanilla planifolia | reverse complement strand
AGCAAAAGAAGAAGAAGAAGAAGAAGAAGAAGAAGAAGATGGAGAAGAAGAAGGAAAAGAAGAAGAAGAAGGAGAAGAGGAAGAAGAAGAAGGTGGAAAAGAAGAAGAAGAAGAAGAAGAAGAAGAAGGGAAGGAGAAGAAGAAGAGATGTAGATGGAAAAGAAGAAGGAGAAGAAGATGGAGCAGAAGAAGAAGAAGAAGAAGAAGAAAAAGGAGGAAGAGGAGAAGAAAGAGAAGAAGAAGAAGAACAGGAATAAGAAGGAGAAGAAAAAATGTAGAAGGAGAAGAAGGAGAAGAAGGAGAAGAAGAAGTAGAAGGAGAAGAAGATGGAGAATGAGAAGAAGAAGTAGAAGAAGAGGAAGGAGAAATAGGAGAAAGAGAAGAAGAGGAAGAAGAAGAAGAGGCTGGAGAAGTAGAAGGAGAAGAAGAAGGAGAGGAAGAAGAGGAAGAAGAAGAAAGAGAAGGAGAAGAAGAAGGAGAAGAAGAAGAAGAAGGAGAAGAAGAAGAAGGAGAAGAAGAAGAAGCAGAAGTAAAAGAAGGAAAAGAAGGAGAAGAAGAAGGAGAAGAAGAAGTAGAAGATGAAGGAGAAGATGAAGAAGTAGAAGAGGAAGAAGGAGGAGGAGGAGGAAGAGGAGGAGAAGAAGAAGAAGCAGAAGGAGAAGAATAAAAAGAAGAAGGAGGAGAATAAGAAGGAGAAGAAGAAGGAGAAGAAGGAGAAGGAAAAGAAGAAGAACAAGAAGAAGAAGAAGAAGAAGAAGAAGAAGAAGAAGAAGAAGAAGAAGAAGAAGAAAGAGTAGAAGAAGAAGAAGATGAAGAAGGTGAAGAAGAAGAAGAAGAAGAAGAAGGAGAAGGACAAGAAGAAGAAGAACAAGGAGAAGGACAAGGAGAAGAAGGAGGAGTAGGAGTAGATGTCTCCTAGAAGAAGGAGAAGAAGAAGAAGGAGAAGGAGAAGACGAAGAAGAAGAAGATGAAGAAGAAGAAGGAGAAGGAGAAGAAGAAGATGAAGATGAAGAAGAAGAAGAAGAACAAGGAGAAGTAGAAGTAGAAGAAGAAGAAGAAGAGAAGAAGAAGAAGAAGAAAAAGAAGGAGAAGATTGAGAAGGAGGACAAGAAGAAGAAGAAAAACTAGAACAAGAAGATGAAGAAGTAGAAGAAGAAGAAGGAGCAGAAGAAGAAGGAGAAGAAGAAGAAGAAGGAGAAGAAGAAGAAGAAGGACAAGGAGAAGAAGGAGAAGAAGAAGAAGAGGAAGAAGGAGACGAAAAAGAAGAAGTAGACGAAGGAGAAGAAGAAGAAGAAGAAGAAGAAGAAGGAGTAGAAGAAGAAGAAGTAGAAGGAGGAGAAGAAGAAGAAGAAGAAGGAGAAGAAGAAGAAGAAGGAAAAAAAGGAGAAGAAGAAGGAGAAGAAAAAATAGGAGAAGAAGAAGGAGAAGAAGAAGAAGAAGGAGAAGAATAAGGAGAAGATGGAGAAGAAGATGGAGAACAAGAAGGGGAAGAAGGAAAAGAAGAAGGAGAAGAAGAGGAAGAAGGAGAAGAAGAAGAAGCGAAAGAAGGAGAACCTAAAGAAGTAAAAGAAGAAGAAGAAGAAGAAGAAGGAGAGGGAGAAGAAGAAGTTGAAGAAGGAGTAGAAGAAGAAGAAGAAGAAGAAGAGGAAGAAGAAGGAGAAGAGAAAGAAGAAGAAAAAGAAGAAGGAGAAGTGGAGGAAGAAGGAGAAGAAGGAGAAGCGAAGAAGAAGAAGAAGAAGAAGGTGAAGAAGAAGAAGTAGGAGAAGCAGAAGAACAAGAAGAAGAAGAAGAAGAAGAAGATGATGAAGATGAAGAAGGAGAAGGAGAAGAAGGAGAAGAAGGAGAAGAAGTGGAAGAAAGAGAAGAAGAAGTAGTGGAAGAAAGAGAAGAAGAAGAAGGAGGAGAAGGAGAAGAAGAAGAAGAATAAGAAGAAGAGGAGGAAGAAGAAGGAGAAGGAGGAGAACAAGAGGGATGCAGAGAAGAAGAAGAAGAAGAAGGAAAAGAAGTAGAATAAGAAGGAGAAGAAAATGAAGAAGAGGAAGAAGAAGGAGAAGAAGATGAAGAATTAGAAGAAGAAGGAGAAGTAGAAGAAGAAGATGAGGAAGAAGGAGGAGAAGAAGATGAAGAATTAGAAGAAGAAGAAGGAGAAGAAGAAAGAGAAAGAGAAGATGAAGGAGAAGTAGAAGAAGGACAAGAAGAAGAAAGAGAAGAAGAACAAGGAAAAGGAGGAGAAGAAGAGGAAGAAGAAGCAAAAGAAGAAGAAGAAGAAAGAGAAGGAGGAGAAGAAAAAGAAGCAAAAGAAGAAGAAGAAGAAGAACACGAAGGAGAAGAAGAAGGAGAAGAAGAGGGAGAAGATGGAGAAGAAGAAGAAGAAGAAGTAGAAGAAGGAGAAGGAGAAGGAGAAGGGGAAGAAGAAGAAGAAGTAAAGAAATAGAAGAAGAAGAAGGAGAAGAGGAAGAAGAAGAAGAAGGAGAAGGAGAAGGAGAAGAAGAAGGAGAAGAAAAAGAAGAAGGAGAAGAAGAAGAGGAAGAAGAGAAGGAAGAAGAAGAGGAAGAAGTGGAAGAAGAAGAAGAAGAAGGCGAAGGAGAAGAAGAAGAAATAGAAGAAGAAGGAGATGAAGATGGGGAAGAAGAAGAGGAAGAAGAAGACGAGGAAGAAGAAGAAGAAGGAGAAGTAGAAGAAGAAGAAGAAGATTTAGAAGAATAAGAAGAAGAAGAAGAATGAGAAGAGGAGAGGAAGAAAAAGAAGGAGATTATGAAGAAAAAGGAGAAGGAGAAGAAGACAGACAAGAAGGAGGAGAAGTAGAAGAAGGAGAAGGAGCAGAAGAAGAAGAAAGAGAAGAAGAAGAAGGAGGAGGAGGAGAAGAAGAAGGAGAAGGAAAAGAAGGAGAAGAAGAAGAAGTAGAAGTGGTAGATGAAGAAGAATGAAGGAGAAGAAAGGGAAGAAGAAGAAGAAGAAGAAGGAGAAGTAGAAGAAGAAGAAGAAAAAGAAGAAGAAGAGGAAGAAAAAGCAGAAGAAGAAGAAGAAGAAGAAGGAGAAGATGACAGAGAAGAAGAAGAGGAAGAAGAAGGAGAAGATGACAGAGAAGATGAAGAAGAAGAAGGAGAAGGAGAAGGAGAGGAAGGCGAAGAAGAAGTGGAAGAAGAAGAGGAAGAAGAAGAAGGAGAAAAAGAAGAAAGAGAAGGAGAAGAAAGGAAGAAGAAGAAGAAGAAGAAGAAGAAGAAGAAGATGATGATGAAGGAGGAGGAGAAGGAGAATAAGAAGAAGGAGAAGAAGAAGAAGAAGAAGAAGAAGAAAAAGAAGAAGAAAGAGAAGGAGAAAAGGAGGAGAAGAAGAAGAAGAAGAAGAAGAAGAAGGAGAAGGAGGAGGAGAAGAAGAAGAAAAAGGAGAAGAAGAAGAAGAAGAAGAAGAAGAAGAAGAAGAAGAAGAGGAAGAGGTGAAAGAAGAAGAACAAGGTGAAGATGGAGGGGGAGGAGGAGGAGAAGAAGAAGAAGGTGAAAAAAAAGGGGGAGGAGGAGAAGAGAAGAAGAACGAATAAAAGTTGAAGAAGAAGAGGGGGAAGAACAAGAAGAAGAAGAAGGAAGAAGAAGAAGAAGAGGAAGAAGGAGGAGGACAAGAAGAAGAAGGAGAACACGAAGGAGAAGGAGAAGAAGAAGAAGAAGGAGAAAATAGAGAAGAAGAAGAAGGGGAAGAAGAAGAAGTGGAAGAAGAAGAAGATGAAGAAGGAGGAAGGGAAGAAGCAGAAGAAGAAGAAGAAGAAGTAGAAGAAGAAGAAGAAGAAGAAGAAGAAAAAGAAGAAGGAGAGGAGTAGAAGAAGTAGAAGAAGAAGAAGAAGAAGAAGCAGGGGAAGAAAGAGAAGAGGAAGGAGAAAGGGAGGGAGAAGGAGAACAAGAAGGAGAAGGAGAAGAAGAAGAAGAAGAAGAAGAAGAAGAAGAAGAAGTTGAAGAAGAAGAAGGAGTGGAAGAAGAAGAAGAAGGAGAAGGAGAAGATGAAGAAGAGAAGAATAGAAGAAGAAGGAGAAGCAGAAGAAGAAGAAGGTGGAGAGGAAGAAGTAGAAGAAGGAGAACAAGGAAAAGGAGGAGAAGAAGAAGGAGAAGAAGAAGAAGAAGAAGTAGAAGAAGGAGAGGAAAGGAGAAGAAGAAGATGAAGATGAGGAAGGAGAAGAAGAAGGACAAGAAGATGGTGCAGAAGAAGGAGAAGGAGAAGAAGAAGAAGAACTACAAGAAGAAGTAGAAGAAGAAGACAGAGAAGAAGGAGAACAAGAAGAAAAGGAAGAAGGAGAAGAACTTGGAGAAGAAGAAGGAGGAGGAGAAGAAGTAGAAGAAGAAGAAGAAGATGAAGAAAGAGAAGAAGAAAAAGTACTAGGAGAAGTAGAAGAAGAAGAAAGAGAAGGAATAGAAGAAGGAGAAGAAGAAGAAGAAGAATAATAAGAAGAAGAAGAAGGAGAAGAAGATGGAGGAGTAGAACAAGAAGAAGATGAAGAAGAAGGATATGAAGAAGAAAAAGAAGGAGAAGAAGTAGAAGAAGAAGGACGAGAAAGTGGTGGAGGAGGAGAAAGAGAGGAAGAAGAAGGAGAAGAAGAAGGAGAAGAGGGAGAAGAAGAAGGAGAAGAAGTAGAAGGAGAAGAAGAGGAAGAAGAAGAAGTAGGAGAAGAAGAAGAAGAAGGAGAAGATTGAAGAAAAGAAAAGGAAGAGGAAGAGGACGAATAAGAAGAAGAAGAGGTAGAAGAAGATGGATAAGTAGAAGAAGGAGAAGGAGATGAAAGACAAGGAGTAGAAGAAGGAGAAGAAGAAGAAGAAGAAGAAGAAAAAGAAGAAGGAAAAGAAGAAGAAGAGGAAGATGAAGAAGAAGAAGATGAAGAAGAAAGAGATAAGAAGAAGAAGAAGATGAGGGAGAAGAAGAAGTAGAACAAGAATGTAAAGAAGAAGAAGAACAACAAGAAGAGGAAGTTGGAGAAGAAGTAGAAGAAGGAGGAGGAGGAGGAGAAGGAGAAGAAGAAGAAGTAGTAGTAATAGTACAAGAAGACGGTGAAGAAGTTGAAGGAGAAGAAGTAGAAGAAGAAGAAGGAGAAGAAGAAGAAGTTGAAGGAGAAGATGAAGAAGAAGAGGAAGAAGAAGAAGGAGGAGAAGAAGGAGAAGAAGAAGAAGAAGAAGAAGAAGGAGAAGAAGAAGAACAAGAAAAAGGAGAAGGAGAAGGAGAAGAAGAAGAAGAACGAATAAAAGTTGAAGAAGAAGAGGGGAAGAACAAGAAGAAGAAGAAGGAAGAAGAAGAAGAAGAGGAAGAAGGAGGAGGACAAGAAGAAGAAGGAGAACACGAAGGAGAAGGAGAAGAAGAAGAAGAAGGAGAAAATAGAGAAGAAGAAGAAGGGAAGAAGAAGAAGTGGAAGAAGAAGAAGATGAAGAAGGAGGAAGGGAAGAAGCAGAAGAAGAAGAAGAAGAAGTAGAAGAAGAAGAAGAAGAAGAAGAAGAAAAAGAAGAAGGAGAGGAGTAGAAGAAGTAGAAGAAGAAGAAGAAGAAGAAGCAGGGGAAGAAAGAGAAGAGGAAGGAGAAAGGGAGGGAGAAGGAGAACAAGAAGGAGAAGGAGAAGAAGAAGAAGAAGAAGAAGAAGAAGAAGAAGTTGAAGAAGAAGAAGGAGTGGAAGAAGAAGAAGAAGGAGAAGGAGAAGATGAAGAAGAGAAGAATAGAAGAAGAAGGAGAAGCAGAAGAAGAAGAAGGTGGAGAGGAAGAAGTAGAAGAAGGAGAACAAGGAAAAGGAGGAGAAGAAGAAGGAGAAGAAGAAGAAGAAGAAGTAGAAGAAGGAGAAGGAAAGGAGAAGAAGAAGATGAAGATGAGGAAGGAGAAGAAGAAGGACAAGAAGATGGTGCAGAAGAAGGAGAAGGAGAAGAAGAAGAAGAACTACAAGAAGAAGTAGAAGAAGAAGACAGAGAAGAAGGAGAACAAGAAGAAAAGGAAGAAGGAGAAGAACTTGGAGAAGAAGAAGGAGGAGGAGAAGAAGTAGAAGAAGAAGAAGAAGATGAAGAAAGAGAAGAAGAAAAAGTACTAGGAGAAGTAGAAGAAGAAGAAAGAGAAGGAATAGAAGAAGGAGAAGAAGAGGAAGAAGAATAATAAGAAGAAGAAGAAGGAGAAGAAGATGGAGGAGTAGAACAAGAAGAAGATGAAGAAGAAGGATATGAAGAAGAAAAAGAAGGAGAAGAAGTAGAAGAAGAAGGACGAGAAAGTGGTGGAGGAGGAGAAAGAGAGGAAGAAGAAGGAGAAGAAGAAGGAGAAGAGGGAGAAGAAGAAGGAGAAGAAGTAGAAGGAGAAGAAGAGGAAGAAGAAGAAGTAGGAGAAGAAGAAGAAGAAGGAGAAGATTGAAGAAAAAGAAAAGGAAGAGGAAGAGGACGAATAAGAAGAAGAAGAGGTAGAAGAAGATGGATAAGTAGAAGAAGGAGAAGGAGATGAAAGACAAGGAGTAGAAGAAGGAGAAGAAGAAAAAGAAGAAGAAGAAAAAGAAGAAGGAAAAGAAGAAGAAGAGGAAGATGAAGAAGAAGAAGATGAAGAAGAAAGAGATAAGAAGAAGAAGAAGATGAGGGAGAAGAAGAAGTAGAACAAGAATGTAAAGAAGAAGAAGAACAACAAGAAGAGGAAGTTGGAGAAGAAGTAGAAGAAGGAGGAGGAGGAGGAGAAGGAGAAGAAGAAGAAGTAGTAGTAATAGTACAAGAAGACGGTGAAGAAGTTGAAGGAGAAGAAGTAGAAGAAGAAGAAGGAGAAGAAGAAGAAGTTGAAGGAGAAGATGAAGAAGAAGAGGAAGAAGAAGAAGGAGGAGAAGAAGGAGAAGAAGAAGAAGAAGAAGAAGAAGGAGAAGAAGAAGAACAAGAAAAAGGAGAAGGAGAAGGAGAAGAAGAAGAACAAGAAAAAGGAGAAGGAGAAGGAGAAGAAGAAGGACAAGGAGAAGGAGAAGAAGAAGGAGAAGAAGAAGACGAACGAGAAGAAGGAGAAAAAGGAGGAGAAGAGGGTCGAGAAGTTGAAGAAGAAGGAGGAGGAGGAGAAAAAGAAGGAGAAGAAGAAGAAGAGGAAGAAGAAGGAGAAGGAGAAGAGGAAGGAGAAGAAGAAGAAGGAGAAGAAGATGAAGAAGTAGGAGAAGAAGAAGAAGAAGAAGAAGGAAAAGAAGAATGAAAAGAAGTAGAAGAAGAAGAAGAATAAGAGGAAGAAGATGAGGAAGAAAAAAAAGGAGAAGAAGAAGAAGAGGAAAAATAAGAAGAAGAAGAAGGAGGAGTAGAAGAAGAAGGAGGAGTAGAAGAAGAAGGAGAAAGAGAAAAGAAGAAGAAGAAGAAGAAGGAGAAGAAGAAGAAGAAGAAGAAGAAGATGGAAAAGAAGAACGAGAAGAAGAAGAAGAATAAGATGGAGGAGGAGAAGAAGAAGAAGAAGAAGTAGAAGAAGAAGAAGGTGAAAAAGAAGAATGAAGGGAAGAAGCAGAAGAGGAAGAAGGAGAAGAAGAAGGAGGAGAAGAAGAAGGAGAACA
>JAIUJO010003045.1:7500-10000 GCA_023846275.1 Vanilla planifolia | reverse complement strand
GAAGAAGAAGGAGAAGGAGAAGTAGAAGAAGGAGAACAAAGATAAGGAAAGGAAGAAGGAGAAGGAGAAGAAGAAGGAGAAGAAGAAGAAGAAGACAATGATGATGAAAAAGAAGAAGAAGAGGAAAGAGAAGGAGTAGAAGATGAAGGAGAAGTAGAAGGAGAAGAAGACGAAGATGATGACGATGATGAGGAAGAGGAGAAGAAGAAGAAGAAAGAGAAGAAGATGATGGAGAAGAAGGAGAAGAAAAAGAAGAAGAAGAAGAAGAAGAAGAAGAAGAAGAAGAAGAAGAAGAAGAAGAAGAAGAAGAAGAAGATGAAGGAGAAGAAGAAGGAGAAGGGAAGAAGAAGGAGGAGAAGATGAATAAGGAGAAGAAGAAGAAGAACAAAAACAAGAAGGAGAAGAAGATGGGGAAGAAGAAGAAGAAGAAGAAGAAGACAGGCGAGAAGAATAAGAAGGAGAAAAAGAAGAAGAAGAACAAGATTTAGAAGAGTAAGAAGAAGAAGAAGAATGAGAAGAGGAGAAGAAGAAGAAGATGATGATGATGAAGAAAAAGGAGAAGGAGAAGAAGATGGACAAGAAGAGGGAGAAGTAGAAGATAGAGAAGGAGAAGAAGAAGAAGAAGAAAGAGAAGAAGACGAAGGGGGAGGAGAAGAAGAAGAAGAAGGACAAGAAGGAGAAGAAGAAGAAGTACAAGTAGTAGAAGAAGAAGATGATGAAGGAGAAGAAGAAGAAAGAGAACAAGAAGAAGAAGTAGGAGAAGAAGGAGAAGAAGAAGGTGAAGAAGAAGAAAAGGAGAAGAAGAAGAAGGAGGAGAAGAAGAAGAAGGAGAAGGAGAAGAAAAGATGTAGAAGGAGAAGAAGCAGAAGAAGATGAAGAGGAAGGAGAAGGAGAAGAAGAAGAAGAAGAAGAAGAAGAAGAAGAAGATGGAGAAGAAGTAGGTGAAGAAGGAAAAGAAGAAGAAGAAGAAGTAGTAGAAGAAGAAGAAGAAGGAGAATAAGAAGGAGAAGAAGAAGGAAAAGGAGAAGAAGTAGAAGGAGGAGAAGAAGAAGAAGAAGAAGAAGAAGAAGAAGTAGGAGAAGAAGAAGAAGAAGTAGCAGTAGAAGAAGAAGAAGAAGAAGAAGGAGAAGAAAGAGAAGTAGGAGGAGAAGAAGAAGAAGCAGTATAAAAAGGAGAAGAAGGAGAAGGAAAAGAAGAAGTAGAAGAAGCAAAAAAAGAAGAAGGAGAAGAAGAAGGAGACAGAGAGGAAGATGAAGACGAATACGGACAAGAAGAAGAAGAAGGAGAAGGAGAAAGAGAAGAAGAAGAAGGTGATGAAGAAGAAGAAGAAGAAGAAGGAGAAGAAGAAAAAGGAGGAGGAAGAGGAAAAAGAAGGAGAAGATGGAGAAGAAGAGGAGGAAGAAGAAGAAGAAAGAGAAGAAGAAGAAGAAGAAGAAGAAGATGGAGGAGGAGAAGATGAAGAAGGAAAAGGAGAAGAAGAAGAAGAAGAAGAAGTAGAAGAAGAAGAAGAAGATGAAGGAGGAGCAGGATATGAATTAGGAAGAGAAGGAGAAGAAGAAGAAGAAGACGAAGAAGAAGAAGATGATGAAGAAGAAGAAGAAGAGGTAGAAGAAGAAGAAGAAAGAGAAGAAGTAGAAGATGGAAAAGGAGAAGTGTAACATGCAGAAGGAGAAGAAGAAGGAGAAAGAGAAGTAGAGGAAGAAGAAGAAGAAGAAGAAGAAGGAGAAGAAGAAGTAGAAAGAGAAGAAGAAGGAGGAGGAGGAGGAAAAGAGGAAGGAGAAGTAGAAGAAGGAGAAGAAGTGGAAGAAGAAGGAGGAGGAGGAGAAGAAGAAGAAGGAGATGGAGAAGAAGAAGAACGAGGAGAAGAAGAACAAGGAGAAGAAAAAGGAGTAGAAGAAGAAGGAGAAGGAGAAGAAGAGGAAGAAGAAGGAGAAGAAGAAGGAGATGAAGAAGAAAGAAAGAAAGAAAGAAGAAGAAGAAGATGAAGAAGAAGAAGAAGAAGAACGAGAAGGAGAAGATGACGAAGAAGTAGAGGGAGGGGAAGAAGAAGAAGAAGAAGATGAAGAAGCAGAAGAACAAGAATATAGAGGAGAAGAAGAAGGAAAAGGAGAAGAAGAAGAAAAAGAAGAAGAAGTAAAAGAAGAACCAGAAGAAGAAGAAGAGGAGAAGAAGAAGAAGTAAAAGTAGTTGAAGTAGAAGAAAAGAAGAAGGTGAAGGAGGAGGAGGAGGAGAAGAAGAAGAAGAAGAAGAAGAAGAAGAAGGAGGGGAAGAAGAAAGCGAAGAAGGAGAACAAGAAGAAGAAGAAGGGGAAGGAGAAGAAGAAGAAGGAGGAGGAAGGGAAGAAGAAGAAGAAGAAGATGAACAAGAAGAAGAAGAAGAAGAAGATGAAGAAGAAGGAGTTGAAGAAGTAAAAGAAGATGAAGAAGAAGAAGAAAAAGAAGGAGAAGAAGAAGAAGAAGAAGGAGAAGAAGATAGACAAGTAGTAGAAGAAGAAGAAGAA
>JAIUJO010003166.1:42500-45061 GCA_023846275.1 Vanilla planifolia | reverse complement strand
GAAGTAGAAGAAGATGTTTAAGAAAAAGATGAGTAAGGAGAAGAAGTAGATGGAGAAGAAGAAGAAGAAGAAGAAGAAGGAGAAGACGAAGAAGAAGAAGAAGAAGATGAGGAAGAAGAAGATGATGAAGAAGAAGAAGAAGAAGAAGAAGATGATGATGATGAAGTAGAAGAAAAAGGAAATAAAGATGAAGAAAAAGAAGAAAAAAAGAAGAAGCAGAAGAAGAAGAAGAAGAAGAAGAAGAAGAAGATGATAATGTTGATGATGAATAAGAAGAAGAAGAAAAAGAAAATAAATAAGAAGAAGAAGAAGAAGTAGAAGGAGAAGAAGAAGAAGAAGAAGAAGAGGAAGAAGAAGAAGAAAAAGAAGAAAGAGAAGAAGAAGAAGAAGAGGAAGAAGAAGAAAAAGAAGAAGAAGTTTTAGGAGACGAAGGAGAATAAGAAGAATGACAAGAAGATGATGATGAAGAAGAAGACACGAATAAGAACAGGAAGAAGACGAAGAAGTCAAAGAAGATGAAGAAGTACAAGAAGAAGAAGACAAATAAGAAGAAGAAGGAGAAGAAGAAGAAATGGACGAAGAAGAAGAGGAAAAAGAAGAAGATGAAGAGGAAGATGAAGAAGAAGAAGAAGAGGAAGAAAATTAAGTAGAAGAAGAAGAGAAAGAAAAAGAATAAGAAGAAAAAGAAGAAGAAGAAGAAGAAAACAAAGAAGAAGATGATGAAGAAGAAGTGCAAGAAGAAGAAAAAGAAGAGGAGGAGGTGGAAGAATAATAAGTAGAAGAAGAAGAAGAAGAAGAAGAAGAAGATGAACAAGAGGAAGAAGATGATGAAGAAGAAGTGGAAGAAGAAGAAGAATAAGAAGAAGAGGAAGAAGAGCAAAATATGGAAGAAAAAGAAGAAGAATAAGAAGGAGAAGAAGAATAAATAGAAGAAAGAGAAGAACAAAAAGGACAAAAAGAAGAAGAAGGGGACAAAGAAGTAGAGAATGAAGAAGAAGAAGAATAAGAAGAAGAAGAAGAAGAAGAAGTACAAGAAGTAGAAGAAGAAAAAGAATGTGAAGAGGAAGAAGAATAAGTAGAAGAAGAAGAAGAGGAAGAGACAGAAGAAGAAGAAGACGAAGAAGAAGAGGAAGAACAAGGAGAAAAAGAAGAAGAAGAAGAAGAAGAAGAAGAAGAAGAAGAAGTTGAAGAAGAAGAAGAAAAAGTTGAAGATGAAGAAGAAGAAGATCAATAAGTGGAGGAAAAAGAAGAACAACAAGAAGAGTAGGAAGATAGAGAAGGAGAAGAAGGATAAGAAATACAAGAAGAAGAAGGAGGAGGAGGGGAAGAAGATGGAGAAGAAGAACAAGTGGAAGAAGAAGTAGAAGAAGAAGAGGAAGAAGTAGAAGAAGAAGAAGAAGAAGAAGAAAGTGAAGAAGAAGAAAAAGAAGAAGAAGAAGAAGAGCAAGAAGAAGATGAAGTACAACAGGAAGAGGAAGGAGAAGAAGAAGAAGAAGAAGGAGAAGAAGATGAAGAGGAAGAACAAGAAGAAGAGGAAGAAGATGTGGAAAAGGAAAAAGGAAAAGAGGAAGAATAAAAATATGAAGAATAAGAAGAAGAAGAAGAAGAAGAAGAAGAAAAAGAAGAAGAAGAAGAACTAGAAGAAGAAGAAGTAGTTGTAGTAGAAGAAGAAGGAGAAGAAGAAGAGGAAGAAGAAGAAGAACATCAACAACAAGAAGAAGGTGATTATGATGATGAGAAAAAGAATGCGGAGGAGTTGCAGAAGAAGAAGAAGAAGAAGAGGAAGCAGAAGTAGAAAAAGAAGAAGAAGAGGAAGAATAGGAAGAAGAGCAAGAAGAGCTAGAAGAAGAATAGGAAGAAGAGAAGAAGAATCAGAAGAAGAAGAGGAAGAAGAAAATGAAGAAGAAGGATAATAAGAAGAATGAGAAGAAGATGATGAAGTAGAGATGAATAAGTCCAAGAAGAAGAAAAAGAATTAAAAGAAGAAGATGAAGAATTACAAGAAGAAGAAGAAGAAGACGGATAAGGAGAAGAAGGAGAAGAAGAAGACAAAGAAGCCGATGAAGCAGAAGAGGATGAAGAAGAAGGGGAATAAGAAGGAGAAAAAGAACAGGACGAAGAAGAAGAAGAAAGAAAAGAAGAAGAAGAAGAAAAAGAAGAAGTAGAAGTAGTAGTAGTAGAACAAGAAGAAGAAGAAGAAGAAGAAGAAAAAGAGGAATAAGAAGAAGAGGAAGAAGAGGAAGAAGGGAAAGAAAAAGAAGTAGTAGAAAAAAAAGAAAAAAAAGAAAAAGGAGAAGGAGAAGAAAAGAAGGAGAAGAACTAGTAGTGGACGAAGAAGAAGTGGATTAAGAGGATGAAGAAGAAGAAGAAGAAGAAGAAGAACTAGAAAAAGAAGAAGTAGGAGGAGGAGAAGAAGAAGAAGAATAAGAAGAAAAAGAATATGAAGAACAAGAATAATAAGTAGAAGAAGAACGAGAAGAAGAAGAAGTAGTAGAAGAAGAAGAGGAAGAAGTTTAAGAAGAAGAAGAAGAAGAATAAGAAGAAAAGTTGGAAGGAGAAGG
>JAIUJO010003166.1:35000-37500 GCA_023846275.1 Vanilla planifolia | reverse complement strand
AAGAAGAAGAATAAGAAGAATAAGAAGAAGAAGAAGAACAAGAAGAAGAAGAAGAAGTAAAAGAAAAAGAAGTAGTAGTAGCAGTAGTTGTAGAAGTAGTAGTAGAAGAAGAAGAAGAAGAAGAAGAGGAGGAAGAAGAAGAAGAACAACAATAAGAAGAAGGTGATGAGAAAAAGAAGGAGTAGGAGGAGCAGAAGAAGAAGAAGTAAAAGAAGAAGAGGAAGCAGAAGTAGAAGAAGAAGAAAAACAGGAAGAATAGGAAGAAGAGTAAAGAATAAGAGGATGATGAAGAAGAAGAAGAAGACGAAGAATAAGAACAAGAAGAAGAGGAAGAAGATGAAGAAGAAGAAGACGAAGGAGAAGGAGAATAAGTAAAAGAAGAAGAAGAAGAAGAAGAAGAAGAATAAGAGGAGGAAGAAGAAGAACTAGAAAAAGAAGAAGAAAAGTAAGAGTTTTAAGAAGAAGAAGAAGGTGTTTAAGAAGAAGAAGAAGAAGAGGAAGAAGATTAAGAAGATGAAGAAGAAGAAGTAGAAGTAGAAAAAGAAGAAGAAGAAGAAGAAGAAGAGGAAGAAGAAAAAAAGGAGGAAGAAGAGTAAAAAGAGTAAGAAGAGAATGAAGAAGAAGAAGAACAACAACAACAAGAGTAAGAAGAAGAAGGGGAAGATGTAGGAGAAGAGGAAGAAGAAAAAGAACAAGAAATAGAAAAGAAGACGAAGAAGAAAAAGAAGAAGAAATAGAAGGAGAAGAACTAGATGGAGAAGTAGAAGTAGATGAAGAAGACGAAAAAGAAGGGGATGAAGAAGTAGAAGAAGAAGAAGGAGAAGAAAAAGATGTCACAGAAGCAGTAGACGAAGAAGAAGAAAAAGAAGAAGATGAAGATGATGAAGTAGAAGAAGAAGAAGAAGATGAAGGGGAAGAAGAAGAAGAAGAAAAAGAAGAAAAAGAGAAAGAAGGAGAAGAAGATGTAGAGGAAGAGGAAGAAGAAAAAGATGAAGAAGAAGAAGAAGAATAGGAAGAGGAAGAAGAAGAAGTAGGAGGAGGTCTTGAAGAAGAAAAAGAAGAACATGAAGTGGAAGAAGAAGAAGAAGAAGAAGATGAAGAAGATGAAGATGAAGAAGAAGCAGAAGAAGAAGAAGAAGAAGAAGAAGAAGAAGAAGAAGAAGAAGAAAAAGAAGGAGAAGGAGAAGAAGAAGAAGAAGAAGAAGAAGAAGAAGAAGAAGAAGGAGATAGAGGAAGAGGAAGAAGAAGAAGAAAAAGAAGATGAAGATGAAGAAGAAGGAGAAGACAAAGTAGAAGGAGGAGAAGAAGAAGAAGAAGGAGAAAGAGAAGGTGAAGAAGAAGAAGAATAAGTAGAAGAAGGAGAAGAAGGAGAAGAAGGAGAAGGAGAAGTAGAAGAAGAAGAAAAAGAAGAAGGAGAAGAAGAAGAAGAGGAAGAAAAAAAAGAAGTACAAGAAGGAGAAGAAAATGAAGAAGAAGAAGAAGATGACGATGATCATAACAATGGAAAAGAAGAAGAAAAAATAAAAGAAGAAGAAGAAGAAGAAGAAGACGATAACGAAGAAGAAATAGAAGAAGAAGATGAAGAAGAAGAAGAGGAAGTAGAAAAAGAAGAAGAAGCAGAAGAAGAAGAAGAAGAAGAAGAAGAAGAATAAGAGGACGAAAAAGAAGAAAAAGAAGAAGAAGAGAAAAAGAAGGCAAAGAAGAAGATGAGGAAGAAGAGGATGAAGAAGAAGAAGATGAAGAAAAAGTAAAAGAAAATGAAGAAGAAGAGTAAGATTAAGAAGAATAAGAAGAAGAAGATGAGGAAGAAGAAGAAGAAGAAGCAGAAGAAGAAGAAGAAGAAGAAGAAGAAAAAGAAGAAGAAGATGGAGAAGAAGAAGATGGATAAGATGAAGAAGAAAATGACGAAGAAGAAAAGGATGGAGAAGTTGAAGTAAGAGAAGGAGAAGAAGAAGAAGACGAAGAAGAAGAAGAAGATGATGAAGAAGAAGAAGAAAAAGAAGACAAAGAATAGGTAGAAGAAGAAGAAGAAGAAGAAGAAGGAGATGATGTAGAAGAAGATAAAGAAGAAGAAAAAGAAGGAGAGGAAGAAGAAGATTAAAGAGTAGAAGAAGAAGAAGAAGAAGAAAAAGAGGAAGAAGAAGAAAAAGAAGAAGAAGAAAAAGAAGAAAAAGATGATGAAGAAGAAGATGATGATGATGATGAAAATAAGGGTGATGAAGAAGAAGAAGAAGAACAATAATAATAAGAAGAAGAAGAGGAGGAGGATGGGGAAGAAGAAGAAGTTGAAGAAGAAGAGGAAGAAGAAGATGAAGAGGAAGAGCAAGAACAAGATGGACAAGAGGACGAAGAGCAAGAAGAAGAGGAAGAAGAAGAAGAAGAAGAAAAAGAATAAAAAATGAAGAAGAAGAAGAAGAAGAAGAGGAAGAAGACGAAGAAGAAAAAGAAGAAGAACAAGAAGAACAAGAAGAACAAAAAGTTAGAGAAGATGAACAAGAAA
>JAIUJO010003166.1:17500-20000 GCA_023846275.1 Vanilla planifolia | reverse complement strand
GGAAGAAGAAGATGGTAAAGATGATGATGATGATGAATAAAATGAAGGAGAACCAGGAGAAGAAGGAAGAGGAGTAGAAGAAGAAGAATAAGATGAAGAAGAAGAAGAAGAAGAAGAAGAAGAACAAGAAGAACAAGTAGAAGAAGAAGAAGAAAAAGAAGAAGTAGTAATAGTAGAACATGAAGAAAACGAAGAAGAAGAAAAAGTAGAATAATAATAAAAATTTTAATAATAATAATAATAATAATAATAATAAGATTAAGAAGAAGAGGAAAAAGAAGAAGAAAAACGAAAAAAAGAAGATGAAGGAGAAGAAGGAGAAGAAAAGAAGAAGAAGTGGAAGAAGGAGAAAAAGAAGAAGTTAGAGAAGAAGAAGAAGAAGCAGATGAAGGAGATGATGAAGAAGAAGAGGAAGAAGAAGAAGAAGAAGGAGGAGAAGGAAGAGAAGAAGAAGAGAAAGAAGAAGAACAAGAAGAAGAGGAAGAAGAAGGAAAAGAAGTGGAACAAGAAGAAGAAGTAGAAGAGGAAGAAGAAGAAGAAGAAGAAGAAGAAGAAAGGATGAAGCGTAAAAAGAGGACAAAGAAGAAGAAGAAGAAGTAGATGAAGAAGCAGAAGAGGAAGAAGAAGATGGACAAGTAGACTAGAAAGAAGAAGAAGAAGAGGAAGAAGAAGAAGAAGAACAAGAAGAACAAGAAGAAAAAAAGAAGGAGAAGAAGGAGTAGAATGAGAGAAAAAGTTGAAGAAGAAGAAGAAGCAGAAGAAGATAAAGAAGATCAAGAAAAAGAAGACGAAGAAATGAAAGAAGAAGAAGAAGAAGAAGATGAAGAATAAGAAGTTGAAGAAGAACAAAAAGGAGAAGAAGTTTAAGAAGAAGAAGAAGAGGAAGAAGAATATTAAGATGAAGAAGAAGAAGAAGAAGATGATGATGATGATGATGATGAAGTAGAAGAAGAAGAAGAAGAAGAAGAAAAAGAAAAAGAAATAAAGAAGAAGATGTAGTAGAAGAAAAAAAGTTGAAGGAGTATAAGAAAAAGTAGTAGTAGTAGAAGAAAAAGAAGTAGAAGAACATGATGAAGTAGAAGAAGAAGAAGTAGAGGAAGAGGAAGAGGAAGAGGAGGAGGAAGAAGAAGAAGAAGAAGAAGAAGAAGAAGAAAAGGAAGAAGAAAAGGAGGAAGAAGAAGAAGAAAAAAAATAAGAACAAGAAGAAGAACTAGAAGAAGAAGAAGAAGATGAAGAAGATGAATATGAAGGTGAAGGAGAAGATTTGGAAGATGGAGAAGAAGTAGAAGAAGAAGGAGGAGGAGGAGTAGAAGAAGAAGAAGAAGCAGAAAGATGAAAAAGAAAAAGGAGAAAGTGAAGAAGAAGAAGGAGAAGAAGATGTAGAAGAAGAAGAAGAAGAAGAAGAACATGAAGAATAGAAAGAAGAAGAGGAAGAAGCACAAGAAGAAGAAGAAGAAGAAGAAGATGAAGAATTAGAAGAAGAAGATGAAGATGAAGAAGAAGAAAAGAAAAAGAACAAGTTGTAAAAGAAGAAGAATACGAAAAGGTTAAAGAAGAAGAAGTAGAAGAAGATGATGATGAACGAAAGGAAGATGAAGAAGAAGAAGAAGAAGAAGAAGAACCACATGAAGAAGAAGAAGAAGCAAAAGAAGAAGGAGAAGAAGAAGAAGAAGAAGAAGATGGAGAAGAAGTAGAAGAAGAAGAAAAAGAATAGGAAAAAGAAGAAGTAGAAGAAGAAAAAGAGGAAGAGGAAAAAGAAGAGGATGAAGAGGAAAGAGGGGAAGAAGAAGAAGAAGAAGAAGAAGATGAAGAAGTGGAAGAAATGGAAGAAGAGGAAGAAGAAGAAGAAAAGGAAGAAGAAAAAAGTAGTGGAAGTAGAGGAAGAAGAAGAAGATGAAGTTGAAGAGGAAGAAGGAGAAGAAGAAGAAGAGGAAGAAAAAGGAGAAGAAGAAGAAGAAGCAGCAGAAGAAGATAAAGCAGAAGAAGAAGTAGTAGAAGAAGAAGAAGAAGAAGAAGAAGTAGGAGGAGGAGAAGAAGAAGCAAAAGAAGTAGTAATAGTAGTAGTAGAAGAAGAAGAAGAAGATGAAGAAGAAGAGGAAGATGAAGAAGAAGAAGAAGAAAAACAAGAAGGAGAAGAAGGAGAAGATGGAGAAAAAGAAAAAGGAGAACAAGAAGAACGAGAGGAAGAAGAAGAAGAAGATGAAGGAGAAGAAGGAGATGAAGAAGAAGGAGAAGAAGAAGTAGAAGAAGAAGAACAAGAAGGAAAATAAGAGGAAGAAGAGGAAGTAGAAGAGGAAGAAGAAGAAGAAGTAGAAGAAGAAGAAGAAGAAGAAAAAGAAGTAGAAGAAGTAGAAGAAGAAGAAGAAGGTGAAGAAGAAGAAGAAGAAGGAGAAAAAGAAGAAGTAAGAGGAAGAAAAACAAGAAGACGTGGAAGAAGACGAAGAAGAAGAAGTAATACTATAAAATTAATAATTATAATAATAATAAAAATAACAATAAT
>JAIUJO010003142.1:20000-45087 GCA_023846275.1 Vanilla planifolia | reverse complement strand
GAAGAACTTGCATGAGAAGGGAAACAAAAAGAGGAAGAAGTAGAACAAGAAGAGGAAGAGAAGGAAGAAAAAGATTAAAAAGTAGTAGAAGAAAAACAACAAGTACTAGACGAAGAATAAAAGGAAGAAAAAAAAGAATAAGAAAAAGAGGACAAAGAAGAAGAAGAAGAATGAGATGGAGGAGGATGAGGAGGAGGAAATAAAAGAGGAGGAGGAGGCAGAGGATGAGGAGGAGAAGGAATGGAAGAATAATAATAACAATAATAATATTAATAAGAAGACGAAGAAGAACGAGATGGAATAGAAAAAGAAGAAGAGGAAGAAGAAGAAGAAGAAGAAGAAGAAGAAAAGAAAAGAAGAAAATTAAGAACAAGAGGAAGAAGAAGAAGAAGGAGAAAGAGAAAAGGAAGTAGAAGAGGAAGAAGGAGGAGGAGGTGGAGGAGAAGGAGAGGAAGAAAAAGAAGTAGCAGCAGTAGAAAAAGAAGAAGAAGAAGAAGAAGAAAAAGAAGAACAAGGGGAAGGAGAAGAAGAAAAAGAAGAGTAGAAGAGAGAGAAAATGAAGATAAACAGGAAGAAGAAGAAGTAGAAGACTAAGAAGGGGAAGAAGAAGTAGAAGACTAAGAAGGGGAAGACGAAGAAGAAGAAAAAGAAGGAGAAGACAAAGAAGAAGAGGAAGAAGAAGAACAAGAACAAGAAGAAGATGAAGATGATGATGATGATGAAGAAGAACAGGAAGAAGAAAAAGAGAAAGAAGAAGAAGAAGAAAAATTAGAAGCAGAAGAAGATGATGATGCTTATGATGATGATGAAGAAGAAGAAGAAGAAAAGAACAAGTGCAAGAACAACTTGAAGAAGAAAAAGAAGGGCAAGAAGGTGTAGAAAAAATAGAAGTAGAAGAAGAAGGAGAAAAAGTAGTAGAAGAAAAAAGAAAACGAACAAGAAGAAGAAGATGAAGAGGAATAAGAAGAAGATGAGGAAGAAGTAGTCGAAGGACAAGAAGAAGTAGAAGAAGAAGAAGAAGTAATAGAAGAAGAAGAAGATGATGGTGATGATGAAAATGAAGAAGTAGAAGAAGAAGTTGAAAAAGAAGAAGGAGAAGAAGAAAAGGATGAGGAAGAATATGGGAAGAAGGAGAAGAAGAAGAACAAAGAAGAAGAAGAGGAAGGAGAAGAAGAAAAGTTGAAGAAGAAGAGGAAAAGGAAGAAGACGAAGAAGAAGAAGAAGGAGAATATGATGAAGAAGAAGAAGAAGAAAAAGAAGAAGAAGAAATGAAGTAGAAGAAGAAGAAGATGGAGAAGAAGAGGAAGAAGGAGAAGAAGAACAAGACAAAAAAGAAGAAGTAGAAGAAGAAAGATATTGAAGAGATGGAGGAGGAGGAGCTGGAAGAGGAGTAGAAGAAGAAGAAGAAGAAGAAGTAAAAGAATAGGAAGAAGTGGAAGGAGTAGATGTAGGAAGAAGAGCAGGAGGGAGAGCAGGAGGATCAGAAGAAGAAGAAGAAGGAGAAGAAGAAGAAGAAGAAGGACAAGAGGATGTAGAAGAAGAAGAAGAAGAAGAAGAAAAAGTAGAAGATAAAATTATGAAGAAAACAAAGAAGAAGAAGAAGATGAAGAAGAGGAAGAAGAAGAAGAATAAGAAGAAGAAAAATGAGTAGAAGATGAAGAAGTAGAAGAAGATGATAACAAAGAAGAAGAAGAAGAAGAAGAAGAAGAAGAAGAAGAACCAGTGGAAGAACAACTTGAACAAAAAGGAGAAGAGAAAGAAGGAGAAGAAAAATAAGTAGTACAAGAAGGAGAAAAGCAGTAAAATAAGAAGAAAATGAAGAACAACAACAAGAAGAAGATGAAGAAGATGAAGATGAAGAAGAAGAAGTTGAAGAAGAAGTAGTAGTAGAAGAAGAAAAAGAAGAAGAAGAAGAAGAAGAAGTAGAAGAAGTAGTAGTAGTAGTAAAAGAAGAAGAAGATGATAAAGAAGTAGAGGAAGATGATGAAAAGGAACAGAAAGAAGAAGAAGAAGAAGAAGAGGAGGAGGAAGAGGTGGAGGAAAAAGAAGAAGAAGAAGAAAAAGAAGAAAAAAATGAGAAAAAACAGAAGAAGAAGAAAAAGAAGAAGAGGAGGAGGAGGAAGAAGAAGAAGAAGACGAAGGAGAAGAAGAAGAAAAAGAAGAAGAAGAAGAAGAAGAAGAAGAAGTAGAGGAAGAAGAGGGAGAAGAAGAAGGGGAAGATGAAGAAGAAGAAGAAGAAGAAGAAAAAGAAGAAGATTGAAAAGATGATGTAGGAGGAGTAGGAGGAGTAGTAGTAGAAGAAGAAGAAGAAAAAGAAGATGTTGATGATGAAGGAGTAGATGTAGGGAGATAGGGAGGAGGACGGAAAGAAGGAAGAGGAGGATGAGAAGAAGAAGCAGAAGTGGAAGAAGAAGAGAAGAAGAAGAAGAAGAAGAAGAAGAAAAAGATGAATAAAATTAAGAAGAGGAAGAAGTAGAAAAGAAGATCAAAACAAGAAGAAAAAGAAGAAGCAGAAGAAGAAGAAGAAGAAGGAGAAGAAGAAGTAGAAGAAGTACAACAAAAGGTACTAAAAGATGAAGAAAAAGATAATGATGAAGAAGAAGAATGAGAAGAAAAATGAAGAAGTAGTAGTAGAAGAAGAAGAAGAATACGAAGACAAAGAAGAAGAAGAAGAAAAAGAAGAGAATAAGGAGGTAAAAGAAGTACAAGAAGAGCAAAAAGAAGAAAAAGAATAAGGAGAAGAAGAAGAAGAGGAACTAAAAGAAGAAGAAGAAGAAGAAGAACAGAAAGAAGTAGACAAAGTTGAAGAAAAGCAGTAATAGTGTTAGTAAAAGAAGAAGAAGAAGAAGAAGAAGCTTATGATGAAGAAGAAGAAAAAGTAGAAGAAGAATGACATGAAGAAGAAGACAAGACAAAGTAGTGGCATTAGAAGAATAAGAAGAAGACAAAGAAGAAGTAGTATCAGAAGAAGAAGATGATGAAGAAGAAGGAGAAGAAGAAGAGGAAGATGATGAAGAAGATGAAGATGTAGAAGAAGAAGAAGAAGAAGAAGAAGAAGAAGAAAAAGAAGTAGAAAAAGAAGAAGATGAAGAAGAAGAGGAAGAAGAGGATAAAGAAGAAGAAGAAGAAGAAAAAGAACAAGAGCAAGAAGAAGAAGAAGAAGATGAAGAAAAAGCAGAAGAAGAAGAAGAAGAAGAAGAAGAAGAAGAAGAAGAAGAATAAACAGATGAAGAATATGAAGAAGATGATGACAAAGAAGAAGAAGAAGAAGAAGAAGAAGAAGAAGAAGAAGAATAAACAGAAGAAGAATATGAAGAAGATGATGAGAAAGAAGAAGAAGAAGATGAAGAAAAGAAGAAGAAGATTATAGAAGAAGAAGAAATAGAGGAAGAAGAAGAGGGAATTGAGGAACATGATAAAGAAGAAGAAGGGGAAGAAGAAAAGAAGAAGAAGAAAGGAAGGAGAAGAAGAAGAAGAAGGAGGAGGAGAGTAAGAAGAAGAACAAGAAGAATAAGAGGAAGGAGAAGAAGAAGAAGAAAAAGAAGAAGAGAGATAAAACAAAGATAAAGAGGAAGAAAAAGACATGGAAGAAGAAGAAGAAGAGGATGATTAAGATGGAGAAGAAGAAGAAGATTAAAAAGAAGGAGAAGAAGACAAAGAAGAGGAAAAAGACAAAGAAGAAGAACAAGAAGAAGATGATGATGAAGAAGAAGAAGAGGAGGAAGAAGAAGAAGAAGTAGAAGAGGGCAAAGAAGAAGAAAAAGAAGACAATGATGATTATGATGACGATGATGATGAAGATGAAGAACAAGAAGAAGAAGAAGAGGAAGAAGGAGAAGAAAAGAAGAAGTGGAAGAAGAAGTAGAAAAAATAGTAGCAGAAGAAGAAAAAGAAGAGGAAATAAGAAGAAGAAGATGATGAAAAAAAAGAAGAACAAGATGAAAATGAAGTAGAAGAAGTAGTTAGTCGAAGAAGAAGAAGAAATAGAAGAAGAAGATGAAGAAGTAGAAGAAGAAGTTGAAAAAGAAGAAGGAGAAGAAGATGAAGAAGAAGAGGAAGAATAAGGGGAAAGTTGAAGAAGAAGAAGAAGAAGAGGTGGAAGAAGAAGAAGAAGAAAAGGGGGAAGAACAGAAGGAAGAAGAAGAAGATGATGAACAAGAAGAAGAGGAAAGGAAGAAGAACAAGAAGATGATGAAGTAGAAGAAGAAGAAGAAGAAGAAGTTGGAGAAAAATAAGAAGAAAAGAGGAAGAAGAAGAAGAAGATGAAGAAGGAGAAGAAGAGGAACAAGAAGAAGAAGACAAAGAAGAAGAAGAAGAAGAAGAAGAAGAAGGACACTGAAGAGATGTAGAAAGAGCAATAGTAAAAGAAGAACAAGAAGAAGAGAAGAAGCAGAAGAAAAAGAAGAAGGAGCAGATGTAGGAAGAAGAGGAGGAGGAGGGAGAGGAGGAAAAGGAGGGGGATAAGGAGAAGAAGAAGAAGAAGATGGACAAGTGGATGTAGAAGAAGATGAAGAAGAAGAAGAAGAGGAAGAAGAAGAAGAAGAATGAGAAGAAGAAGAAGAAGTAGTGGAAGAAGAAGCTGAAGAAGAAGTAGAACAAGATAAAGAAGAGAAGAAGAAAAAGATGATAGAAAAGGAGAAGAAGAAGATGAAGAAGAGGAAGAAGAAGAAGAAGTACAGGAAGACAAAAAAGAAGAAGAAATAGAGGAAGTAGAAGAAAAAGAAGAAGCAGTAGAAGTGGAGGAAGAGGTTGAAGAAGAAGAAGGAGAAGAAGAAGTGCAAGAAGAAGAAGAAGAGAAAGTAGATGATGAAAAATAAGAAGAAGAAGAAGAAGAAGAAGTTGAGAAAGAACAAGAGGAAGAAGAAGAAGAAGAAGAAGAAGAAGAAGAAGAAGGAGAAGAAGAAGAAGAAGAAGAATAGGAAGAAGAAGAAGAGGAAGATGAAGAAGAAGAAAAAGAAGAAGAAAAAGAAGAAGAAGAAGAAGATGAAGAGGAAGAAGAAGAAGAAGAAGAAGAAGAAGATGAAGTGGAAGAAGAAGAAGATGATGATGATGAAGAAGTAGAAGAAGAAGAAGTAGAAGAAGAAGAAGAAGAAGAAGGAGAACAGGAGGAAGAAGAAGTACAAGATAAAGTTGGAGTAGGAGGAGAAGAAAGGAATGAAGAAGAAGGAGAAGCAGATGAAAAAGAAGAAGAACAAGAACAAGCTAAAGTAGAGGAAGAGGAAGAATATGAAGAAGAAGAAGAAAACAAAGAGGAAGGAAATTAAGTAGAAGAAGGAGTAGAAGAAGAAGAAGAAGAAGTAGAAGAAGAAGAAGAAGAAAAACATAAAGAAGAAGAAGAGGAAGAAGAAGTTGAAGTAGTAGTAGAAGAAGAAGAAGAAGAAGAAAAAGAGAAAAAGAAGAAGATGAAGAAGAAGAAGATGATGATGATCAAGAAGAAGAAGAAGAACAAGTAGAAGTAGAAGAGGAAGAAGCAGGAGTAGAAGGAGAAGAAGTAGAAGAAGAAAAAGAGGAAGAAGAAGCAAAAGTTGAAGTAGAAGAAGAAGAAGAAGAAGAAGAAAAAGAAGAAGAGGAAGTTGAAGAAGTTGAAGAAGGAGAAGAAGATGAAGAAGAAGAAGAAGAAGAAGAAGAAGAAGCTGATAATGATGATGGTGATGAAGAAGAAGAAAAAGTAGAAGAATATAAAGAAGTAGAAGAATATAAAGAAGTAGAAGAATATAAAGAAGTAGAAGAAGAAGTAGTAGAAGCAGTAGTAATAGTAGAAGAAGAAGATGATGATGATGATGATGATGAAGAAGAAATAGAAGAAGAAGAAGAGGAAGAAAAGAAGAAGAAGAAGATGGCGAAGGTGAAGAAGGAGATGAAGAAGAAATAAATGATGGTAATGAAGAAGAAGATGAAGAAGAATATGAAGAAGTCGATGCCGAAGAAGAAGAAAACGAAGTTGAACAATAAGAAAAAGAAGAAGATGATGAGGAATAAGAATAAGAAGAAAAAGAAGAAGAGAAAGAAGAAGAACTAGAAGAAGAAGAAGAGGATGAAGAAGAAGAAGAGAAAGAAGAAGAAGAAAGAGTTGATGAAGAAGATGAGGAAGAAGAAGAAGAACAAGAAGAAGAAGTAGAAGAAGAAGAGGAAGAAAAAGAAGAAGTAATGGAAGAGGACGAAGAAGAGGAAGTAGATCAAGAAGAAGTGGAAGAAGAAGAAGAAGAAGAAGAAGTAGAAGAAGAAAAGTTGAAGAAGAAGAAGAAGTAGATGAAGAAGAAGAAGAAGAAGAAGAGGAAGAAGAAGAATAAGAAGACGAAGAAAAAGTTGAAGTAGAAGAAGTAGAAGTAGAAGAAGAGTAAGAACAATAAGATGTAGAAGCAGTCGAAGAAATAGAAGAAGAAGGAGAGGAAGAAGAAGTGGCCGAAGAAGAAGTAGAAGAAGAAGGAGAAGAAGAAGGAGAAGAAGAGAAAGAAGAAGAAGAATGAGAAGAACAAGAAGAAGAAGAAAAAGAAGAAGAAGAAGAAGATGAAGAAGAAGAAGTAAAAGTAGAAGTAGAAGTAGAAGTAGAAGAAGAAGAAGAATATGAAGAAGTAGTAGAAGAAGAAGTAGTAAAAGAAGAAGTAGAAGTAATAGTAGTAGTAGCAGTAGTAGTGGAAGAAGAAGAAGATGAAGAAATGGAAGAAGAAGAAGAAAAAGAAGAAGAAGAAGGAGAAGTAGAAGAAGAAGAAGAAGAAGAAGAAGAAGAAGAAGAAGAAGTTGATGAAGAATAAAAAGAAGAAGACAAGGAATAAGAAAAGGAAGAAAAAGAAGAAGCAGAGGAAGACGAAGAAGAAGCAGAAGAAGAAGAAGAAGAGGAACTAGAAGAAGAAAATGCAGAAGAAGAAGAAGTTGATGAAGAAGAGGAATAGGAATATGAAGCGGAAGTAGATGTAGAAGTTGAAAAAGAAGTAGAAGAGGTGGAAGAAGAGGAAGAAGATGAGGAAGAAGATGAAGAAGAGGAAGAAAAGAAGAACAAGAAGTGGAACAAGAATAATAATAATAATAATAATAATAATAATAATAATAATAATATAAGAAAAGTTTAAGAAGGAGAAGAAGATTATGAAGAAGAAGAAGAAGAAAAAGATGATGTTGAAGAAGAAGAAGAAAAAGAAGAATAAGAAGAAGGAAAAGAAGAAGAAGAAAAAGTAGAAGTAGAACTTGAAAAGGAAGAAAGAGGAGTAGAAGAAGAAGAAGAGTAAAAATTGGGGGAAAGTGAAGAATATGAAGAAGAAGAAGAAGAGGAAGAAGAAGAAGAAAAAGTTGAAGAAGAAAAAGAAGAGGAAGAAGAAGAAGAAGAAGAAAAGAGGAAGAAAGAGGAGGAAGAACATGAAGATGAAGAAGAAGATGACAAAGAAGAACAAGAAGAAAAGGAAGAGGAAGAAGAAGAAGAAGAAGAAGAAGAAGAAGAAGAAGAGGAAATAGAAGATGGAGAAAGAAGAAGTAAAGAGGACAAAGAAGAAGAAGAAGAAGACAAAGAAGAAGAAGAAGAAGAAATAGAAGAAAGAGAAGAAGAATAAGTATAGTGAAGAGATGAAGGAGGAGTAAAAGATGAAGAAGGAAAAGAAGAAAAAGTGGAAGCAAAAGAAAAAGAAGAAGAAGAAGGAGAAAATTTAGAAAAAAGAGGAGGGAGAGGAGGAAAATAAGGAGGATATGAAGAAGAAGAAGAAGAAAGCCAAGTGGATGTAGAAGAAGTAGAAGAAGAAGAAGAAGAAGAAGAAGAAGAATGAGATGAAGACTAAGAAGTAGAAGAAGAAGAAGAAGAGGAAGAAGAAGTAGAAGAAGAGAAAGAAGAAGAAGAAGGAGAAGAAGAAGAAAAAGATGAACAAATAGTAGAAGTTAAAGAAGAAGAAGAGAAAGAAGAAGAAGAGAAAGAAGAAGAGGAGGAAGAAGAAGTAGATGAACTACAAGAAAAAGAAGTAGAAGTAGAAGAAGAAGACAAATAAGAAGAGGAGGAAGAAGAAGAAGTGCAAGAAGAAGAAGAAGAAGGAGAAGTAGATGATGAATAAGAAGAAGAAGAAGAAGATGAGGAAGAAGAAGTAGTAGAAGAAGAAGAAGAAGAAGAAAAAGAAGAAGAAGAAGATGACGATGATCATGATGACCATGAAGAAGAAGAACAAGCAGAAGAAGAAGAAGAAGAAGAAGAAGAAGAAGAAGATAAAGAGGAAGAAGAAGAAGAAGAAGAAGGAAAAGAGAAGGAAGAAGAAGTAGAAGATGGAGGAGTAGGAGGAGGATGAGGAAAAGGAGGAGAAGAAGGGAATGAAGTAGGAGAAATAGATGAAAAGGATGAAGAACAACAAGCACAAGTACTGGAAGAGGAAGAAGAAGAAGAAGATGACAAAGAAGAAGAAAATCAAGGAGTAGAAGAAGAAGAAGGAGAAGAAAACGATGAACAAGAAGAAGGAAAAGAAGAAGAAGAAGAAGAAGAAGAAGAAGAAGAATAGAAGAAGAAGATGATGATGACGAAGAAGATGACGATGACGAAGAAGATGATGATGATAGAGAAGAAGAAGAAGAAGAAGAAGGAGAAGAAGAAGTAGAAGAAGAAGAGGAAGTAGAAGTAGAAGAAGAACAAAAGAAAGAAGTAGAAGAAGAAGTAAAAGAAGAAGAAGAAGAAGAAGAAGGAGAAGAAGAAGAAGAAGAGGAAGAAGAGAAGAAGAAGAAGAAGAAGGAGAAGAACACGAAGAAGAAGAAGAAGAAGAAGAAGAAGAGGAAGAAGAAGAAGAAGAAGAAGAAGAAGAAGAAGATGATGAAGAAGAAGAAGAAGAAGAATATGAAGAAGAAGTAGTAGAAGTATTAGTAGTAGTAATAGTAGTAGAACAAGAAGAAGAAAAAAAAGAAGAAGTGGAAGAAGAAGAAGAGGAAGAAGAAGAAGAAGAAGAAGAAGAAGAAAAGTTGAAGAAGAAGAAGAAGATGAAGAAGAAGAAGAAGAAGAAGTCGAAGAAGAAAAAGAAGAAGAAGATAGAAAAGAAGAAGTAGAAGAAGAATAAGTGGAAGAAGTAGAAGAAGTAGAAGAAGAAGAAGAAGAAGAAGGAGAGGAAGAAGATGAGGTAGAAGAATTAGAAGAAGGAGCAGAAGAAGGAGAAGAAGAGGAAGAAGAAGAAGAATAATAAGAAGAAGAAGGAGAAGAAGGAGAAGAAGAAGAAGAAGAAGAAGAAGAAGAAGAAGTAAAAGTAGAAGAAGAAGGAGAAGAAGAAGAAGAAGAAAAATGTGAAGAAGTAGAACAAGAAGAAGTATTAAAAGAAGTAGAAGTAGTAGTAGTAGTAGAAGAAGAAGAAGAAAAAGAAGAGGAAGAAGATGAAGAAATGGAAGAAGAAAAAAGAAGAAGAAGAAGAAGGAGAAGTAGAAGAAGAAGATTATGATGAAGGAGAAATAGAAGAAGAAGATGATGAAGAAGAAGAAGAAGAAGAAAAATTAATAGAAGACGAAGATGATGATGATGAAGAGGTAGAAGAAGAAGAAGAAGAAGAAGATGATGATGAAGAAGAAGAAGAAGAGGAAGAAAAAGTAGTAGAAGAAGAAGAAGAAAAAAATAAAAGAAGAAGAAGAACGAGAAGAGGAAGAAGAAGAAGAAGAAAAAGAAGAGCATGAAGAAGAAGAAGAAGTCAAAGATTAAGAAGGAGGAGGAGAAGAAGAAGTAGTAGTAAATGACGATAATGAAGAATAACATGAAGAAGAATATAGGGAAGAACATGCAGAAGAAGAAGAAGAAGTAGATGAAGAAGAAAAAGAAGAAGAAGACAAGGAATAAGAAAAAGAAGAAAAAGAAGAAGTAGAGGAAATAGAAGAAGTAGAAGAATAAGAAGAAGAAGAGGAACTAGAAGAAGAAGGAAAAGAAGAAGAAGACGGATAGGAAGAGGAAGCAGAAGTAGAAGTAGAAGATGAAAAAGAAGAAGTAGAAGAAAATGAAGATGAGGAAGAAGATGAAGAAGAGGAAGAAGAAGAAGAAGAAGAAGTGGAAAAAGAATAATAATAATAATAATAAAAATTATAAAAGTTTAAGAAGAAGAAGAAGAAGAAGAAGAAGAAGAAAAAGATGAAGAAGAAGAAGAAGGAGAAGAAGAAGAAGAAAGAAAAGAAGATGAAGAAAAAGAAGAAGAATAAGAGGAAGAAGAAGAATAGGAAGAACATGAACAAGGAGAAGAAGAAGAAGAAGAAAAAGAATAAGAGTAAGAAAAAGAAGAAAAAGAAGACGAAGAAGATGAAGTTGAAAAAGAAGAAGAGGAAGAAGAAGAATAAATAGAAGAAGAATATGAAGAAAATGATGATGAAGAAGAAAAATAAGATGATGAAAAAGAACAAAAACATGATAATGAAGAAGAAGTAGAAGAAGAAGAAATAGAACAAGAAGAAGAAGAGGAAAGGAAGAAGAAGGGGAAGGAGAAGAGAAAGAAGAAGAGGAAGAAGAAGATGATTAAGGAGGGGGAGGAGTAGGAGGAGGAAAGGAAGAAAAAGAAGTATAAGAAGATTAAGAAGAAGAAGATTAAGATGGGGAAGAAGAAGAAGAAGAAAAAGAAGAAGTAGAAGAAAAAGAAGAACATGAAAAAGAAGAAGAAGAAGAAGAAGAAGAAGAAGAAGAAAAAGAAGATGAAGAAGAGAAGAGGAAGAAGATGAAGAAAAAGAAGAAGAAGAAGAAGAAGAAGAAGAAGTAGAAGTGGAGGAAGAAGAAGAAGAAGAAGATGACAATGATGATTATGATGATGATGATGCAGAAGAAGAACAATAAGAAAAGGTGGAAGAACAACTTGAAGAAGAAGAGGAAGGGGAAGAAGGGGAAGAAAAAGAAGTAGATGAAGAAGGGAAAAAAGTAGTAGATGAAGAAGAAAAAGAAGATGAAAAAGAAGATGAAAAAGAAGAAGAAGATGAAGAAGAGGAAGAAGAAAATGATCATGATGAAGCTGGGGAAGTAGACTACGAACTTGAAAAGGAAGAAGGAGGAGGAGAAGAAGAAGAAAAGGAAAAAAAAGGGGAAATTGAAGAAGAAGAAGAAGAAGAAGAAGAGGAAGAAGAAGTAGAAAAAGTTGAAGAAGAAGAAGAAGTGGAGGAAGAAGAAGAAGAAAAGAGGAAGAAGAGGAGAAAGAAGAAGAAGATGAAGAAAAAGAACAAGAAGAAGAGGAAGAGGAAGAAGAAGAAGAAGAAGATGATGAAGAAGAAGAAGTGAAAAATCAAGATGGAGAAAAAAGAAGAAGAAGAAAAGAAGAAGAAGAAGAAGAAGAAGAAGAAGAAGAATAAGAAGAAGAAGATGAAGAAGAAGGAGAAGAAGAGGAAGAAGAAGAAGACAAAGAAGAAGAAGAAGAAGAAGAAGAAGAAGAAGAAAAAGAAGGATAGTGAAGAGATGATTGAGGAGGAGGAGTAAAAGATGAAGAAGAAAAAGAAGAAAAAGAGGAAGTAAAAGAAAAAGAAGAAGAAGAAGAAGCAAATGTACGATGAAGAGGAGGGAGAGGAGGAAAAGAAGGATGATGAGAAGAAGAAGATGAAGCTGAAGAAAGACAGGGGGATGTAGAAGTAGTACTAAAAGAAGAAGAAGAAGAAGGGGAAAAAGAAGTAGAAAAAGAAGAAGTAGATGAAGAAGAAGAAAAAGTAGTAGATGAAGAAGAAAAAGAAGATGAACAACAAGAAGAAGATGATGAAGAAGAAGAAGAACAAGATGAAGAAGAAGTAGAAGAAGAAGTAGTGGAAGAAGAAGAAAAAGAAGAAGAAGAAGAAGAAGATGAAGATGATCATGATGAAAATGGGGAAGTAGAATAAGAACATGAAAAGGAAGAAAGAGGAGGAGGAGAAGAAGAAGAAGAAGAGGAAGTATAGGGGAAAGTGAAGAAGAAGAAGATGAAGAAGTAGAAAAGTTGAAGAAGAAGAGGAGAAAGAAGAAGAAGAAGAAGAAGAAGAAAAGAGGAAGAAGAGGAGGAAGAAGAAGATGATCAAGAAGAAGACGAAGAAGTAGAACAAGAAGAAGAGGAAGAGGAGGAAGAAGAAGAAGAAGATGATGAAGAAGAAGAAGAGGAAAAAGAAGATGGAGAAAAAAGAAGAAGAAAAGAAGAAGAAGAAGAAGAAGAAGAGGAAGAAGAAGAAGAAGAAGAAGAAGAAGAAGATGAAGAAGAAGGAGAAGAAGAGGAAGTAGAAGAAGAAGAAGTAAAAGAAGAAGAAGAAGAAGAAGGATAGTGAAGAGATGATTGAGGAGGAGGAGTAAAAGATGAAGAAGAAAAAGAAGAAGAAAAGGAAGCAAAAGAAAATGAAGAAGAAGAAGAAGGAGAAAATGTAGGAAGAAGCAGAGGGAGAGGAGGAAAAGGAGGAAGATAAGAAGAAGAAGTAGAAGAAGATGAAGAAAGACAAGTGGATGTAGTTGAAGTAGAACAAGAAGAAGAAGAAGAAGAAGAGGAAGAAGAAGAAGAAGAAGAAGTAGATGAAGAAGGAGAAAAAGTAGTAGAAGAAGAAAAAGAAGATGAACAAGAGGAAGAAGATGATGAAGAAGAAGTAGAACAAGATGAAGAAGAAGTAGTCGAAGAAGAAGAAGAAGGAGAAGAAGAAGAAGAGGAAGAATTGGGGAAAGTGAAGAAGAAGAAGAAGAAGAAGAAGTGGAAACAGAAGTAGAAAACGTTGAAGAAGAAGAAGAAGAAGAAGAAAAGAAGAAGAAGAGGAGGAAGAAGAAGAAGATGAAGAAGAAGAACAAGAAGAAGAGGAAGAGGAAGAAGTAGAAGAAGAAGACGATGAAGAAGAAGAAGAGGAAAAAGAAGATGGAGAAAAAAGAAGAAGAAGAAAAGAAGAAGAAGAAGAAGAAGAAGAATAAGAAGAAGATGATGATGATGATGATGATGAAGAAGAAGGAGAAGAAGAGGAAGAAGAAGAAGAAGAAGAAGAAGAAGAAATAGAAGTAGAAGAAGGACAGTGAAAAGATGATGGAGGAGGAGTAAAAGATGAAGAAGAAAGAGAAGAAGAAGAGGAGGCAAAAGAAAAAGAAGAAGAAGAATAAGGAGTAAAATATAGGAAGAAGAGGGGGGAGAGGAGCAAAAATAGGATGATGAGAAGAAGAAGAAGAAGAAGAAGAAGAAGAAGAAGATGATGATGAAGAAAGACAAGTGGATGTAGAAGAAGTAGAAGAAGAAGAAGAAGAAGAAGAAGAAGAAGAGGAAGAAGAACAAGAAGAAGAATAAGAGGAATGAGAAGAAGATGAAGTTGTAGAAGAAGAAGAAGAAGGAGAAGAAGAAAAGGATGATGAACAATTAGTAGAAGATGAAGAAGAAGAGGAAGAGGAAGAGGAAGAAAAAGAACTAGATGAACTAGAAGAAAAAGAAGAAGTTGTAGAAGAAGAAGAAGAAGTCAAAGAAGAAGAAGAAGAAGAAGAAGAAGAAGAAGAAGAAGTGTAAGAAGAAGAAAAAGAAGAAGAAGAAGAAGTAGAAGAAGTAGAAGAAGTAGATGATGAATAAGAAGCAGAAGAAGAAGAAGAAGAGGAAGTACATAATGAATAAGAAGAAGAAGAAGAAGAAGAAGTAGAAGAGGAGGAGGAGGAAGAAGAAGATGAATAAGAAGATGGGCAAGAAGAAGAAAAAGAAGAAGGAGAAGTACATGAAGAAGAAGAAGAAGATGATGATGATGATGAAGAAGAAGAAGAAGAAGAAGAAGAAGAAGAAGAGGAAGAAGAAAGAGAAGAGGAAGAAGTAGAAGAAGAAGAAGAAGAAGTAGAAGAAGAAGGAGGAGAAGAGAAGGAAGAAGAAGTAGAAGATAGAGGAGGAGGAGGAGGAGGAGGAAAAGGAGGAGAAGGGAATGATGTAGGAGAAATAGTTGAAAATGAAGAAGAAAAACAAGCAAAAATAGAGGAATAGGAAAAAGAAGAAGAAGATGACAAAGAGGAAGAAAATCAAGAAGAACAAGGAGTAAATGCAGAAGAAGAAGAAGAATACAATGAAGAAGTAGAAGATAGAAGAAGAACAAGTTGTAGTAGTAGTAGAAGAAGAAGAAGAAGAATAGAAGAAGAAGAAGGAGAAGGAGAAGAAGTAGAAGAAGAAGAGGAAGTAGAAGTAGAAGAAGAACAAGAGGAAGAAGTGGAAGTAGAAGTAGAAAAAGAAGAAGAAGAAGAAGAGGAAGAAGAAAAAGAAGTTGAAGGAGAAGAAGATTAAGAAGAAGAAGAAGGAGAAGAAGATTAAAAAGAAGAAGAAGAAGAAGAAGAAGAATAAGAAGGGGAAGAAGAATAAGAAGAAGAAGAAGAAGAAGAAGAAGAAGAAGAATATGAAGAAGAAGTAGAACAAGAAGTAGTAGACGTAGTAGTAGTAGAACAAGAAGAAGAAGAAAAAGAAGAAGAAGAGGAAGAAGAAGAAGAACAAAAAGAGGAAAAAGAAGAAAGAGAAGATGACAAAAAAGAAGGAGAAGAAGAAGAAGAAGAAGAATAACAAATATATGAAGAAGAAGAAGAAGAAGGAGAGGAGGAAGAAAAGGAAGAAGAAGAAGTGCATGAAGAGGTAAAAGAAGACGAAGATGAAGAAGGAGAAGAAGAAGAAGATGTAAATGACAAGAATGAAGAAGAACATGAATAAGACGATGAAGGAGAAGAAGAAGAAGATGAGGAATAAGAAAAGGAAGAAGAAGGCAAGCAATAAGAAAAAGAAGAAAAAGAAGAAGAAGAAGAAGATGATGCAGGAGAAGCTGAAGAAGAAGAAGAGGAAGAAGAAGATGAAGAAGAAGAAGAAGAAGAAGCAGAATAAGAAAAAGAATAAGGTGATTATGAGGAAGAAGTAGAAAAAAAACAAGAAGAAGAAGAAGAGGAAGAAGAAGAAAAACAAGTAGTAGAAGAAGAAGATGAACAAAAAGAGGATGAAGTGGAAGAGGTGGAAGAAGAAGAAGAAGAAGATGAAGATGAAGAAGAGGAAGAGGGAGAAGAAGAAGAAAAAGAAGAAGAGAAAGAATAAGACGAAGAAGAAGAATAAGAAGAAGAAGATGAAGGGGAAGATGTATGAGGAGATGTAGGAGGATGAGGAATAGGAGGAGGAAGAGGAGGAGGAGGAGAAGTAGTAGTAGTAGAAGAAAAAGTAGAAGAAGAAGAAGAAGAAGAAGACAAAGAAGAAGAAAAAGAAGGAGATGAAGAGGGAGATGAAGGAGGATGTCGGGGAGGGTGAGCAAGACGAGGTGGAGGACAAGAAGTAGAAGAAGAAGAATTTGAAGAAGAAAAAGAAGAAGGAGGATAACAAGAAGAAGAAGGAAAAGAAGAAGAAGAAGAAGAAGAAGACTAAGATGATGAAGAAGAAGGTGAAGAAGAAGAAGAAGATGATGAAGAAGATGAAGAAGGAGAAGAAGAAGAAGAAGAAGAAGTGGAAGAAGAAGAAGCAGAAGAAGAAGAAAAGGAAGTAATAGGAGAGGGAGAAGAAAAAGAACATGAAGAAGTAGCAGTAGAAGAAGAAGGAAAGAAGTAGAAGAAGATGGAGAAGAAGAAAAAGAAGTTGTAGAATAAGAAAAAGAAGATGAAGAAGAAGTAGAAAAAGAAGAAGTAGAAGTAGTAGAAGAAGAAGAATTAGAAGAAGAAGATTTAGTAGAAGGAGAAGAAGATGATGAAGAAGAAGAAGAACAAGAAGATGGTGATGATGAAAAAGGAGAAGAAGAAAAATAAGAAGTAGAGGAAGAACAAGATCAAGAGGCAGAAGAGGAGGAAGTAAAAGAAGAAGAAGAAGAAGAAGAAAAAGAAGATGGCAAAGAAGAAGAAGAAGAAGAAGAAGAAAAAGAAGAAGTAGAAGAAGATGGCGAAGAAGAAGAAGAAGAAGAAGAAGAAAAAGAAGAAGTAGAAGAAGAAGAAGACAAAGAAGTAGAAAAAGTTATCGATGAAGAAGAAGAAGAAGAAGATGATGAAGAATAAGAAGAAGAAGAAGAAAAGAAACTAGAAGATGGAGAAGAAGGAGGAGGAGGAATAGGAGGAGAAGATGAAAAAGATAAAGAACAAGAAGGAGATAAAGAAGAAGAAGAAGAACTAGAAAAAGAAGAAGAAAAAGCAGAAGAAAAAGAAGAGGAAGATGAAGAGAAGAAGAAAAAGAGTAAGAAGAAGGAGAAAAATAGTAGTAAAAGAAGAAGAAGGAGAAGAAGAAGAAGAAGAAGAAGATGAAGAAGAAGACCAAGAAGATGTTGAAGAAGAGTAAGAAGAACAAGAAGTAGTAGTAGAAGAAGAAGAAGAAGAAGAAGAAGATGATGATGATGAAGAAGAAGAAGAATAAGAAGAAGAGGAAGAAGAAGGAGAAGAAGAAGAAGAAGAAGAAGGAGAACAAGACGAAGAAGAAGAAGAAGGAGGAAAAGGAAGAGGGCGAAGAGCAGTAGAAGAAGAAGAAGAAGAGGAAGAAGAAGAAGAAGAAAATTAAGAAGAAAAAGAACAAGAAGAAGAAGAAGAAAAAGTCAAAGAAGATGACGGAGAAGAAGTTGAAGAAGTAGAAGATGAATCAGAACAAGAAGAAGATGATGAAGAGGAAGATGTGGAAGAAGAAAAAGAAGAAGAAGAAGTTGAAGAAGAAAAGGATGAAGAAGTAGATGTAGAAGAAGAAGAAGAAAAAGAAGAAGAAGTAGAAGAAGAAGAAGGTATAGGACATGAAGAAGAAGCAGAAGAAGTAGAAGTAGAAGAAGAAGAAGAAGTAAAAGAAGATGATGATGACGTAGAAGATGAAGATGAAGAAGAAGAAGAAGAAGAAGGAGATGGAGAAGAAGAGGGAGAAGGAGAAGAAGAAGAAGAAGAAGAAGAAGAAGAAGAAGAAGAAGAAGAAGAACAAGGAGGAGGAAAAGAAGAAGAACAAGAAGAACAAGGAGGAGGAAAAGAAGAAGAAAAAGGAGGAGAAGAAGAGGAAAAAGGAGGGGAAAAAGAACAAGAACAAGAAGGAGAAGGAGAAGAAGTAGAACAAGAAGAATAAGGAGGAGAAGAAGTAAAAGAAGAAGGAGAAGAAGAAGAAGAAGAAGGAGAAGAAGAAGAAGAAGAAGAAGAAGAAGGAGAAGAAGGAGAAGAAGAAGAAGAAGAAGAAGAAGGAGAAGGAGTAGAAGGAGAAGAAGTAGGAGAAGAAGAAGAAGAAGGAGAAGAAGCAGTAGAAGGAGAAGAAGAAGTAGAAGAAGAAGGAGAAGAACATGAAGAAGGAGAAAAATAAGGAGAAGAAGCATAAGAAGGAGAAGAAGAAGAAGAAGGAGAAGAAGAAGAAGAAGAAGAAGAAGAAGAAGAAGAAGAAGAAGAAGGACAAGAAGAAGAAGAAGGAGAAGAAGGTGAAGAAGAAGAAGAAGAAGAAGAAGGAGAAGAAGAAGAAGAAGAAGAAGAAGAAGAAGAAGAAGGAGAAGAAGAAGAAGAAGGAGAAGAAGAAGTTGATGAAGAAAAAGAAGGAGAAGAAGAAGAAGGAGAAGGGGAAGAAGGAGAAGAAGGAGAAGGAGGAGAAGAAGAAGAAGTAAAAGGAGAAGGAGAAGATGGAGTAGAAGAAGAAGAAGAAGATGAAGAAGAAGAAAAATTAAAAGAAGAAGAAGAAGGAGAAGGAGAAGAAGAAGAAGACGACAGAGAAGAAGAAGAAGAAGAAGAAGAAGAAGAAGAAGATGAAGAAGAATAAGAAGAAGAAGAAGAACAGGAAGAAGACGATGGAGAAGAAGAAGAAGAAGAAGAAGAAGAAGAAGAAGTGCAAGAAAAAGGTGGAGAAGAAGAAGAAGAGGAAAAGAAGAAGAAGTATAAAAATAAGAAGACGAAGGCATGGAAGAAGAAGAACAAGATGATGATAATGATGATGATGATGACGATGAAGATGAAGAAGAAGATAAATAGGAAGCACGAAAAGAAGAAGAAGAAGAAGAAGAACAATAAGAACAAGAAGAAGAACTTGTAGGGGAAGAGAAACAAAAAGAGGAAGAAGTAGAACAGGAAGAGGATGAGAAAGAAGAATAAGATGAAAAAGTAGTAGAAGAAGAAGAAGAAGAACAAGTACTAGATGAAGATGATGAAGAAGAAGAAGAAGAAAAGAGGACACAGAAGAAGAAGAACGAGATGGAGG
Source organism: Vanilla planifolia (assembly GCA_023846275.1). Lineage (NCBI taxonomy): Eukaryota > Viridiplantae > Streptophyta > Magnoliopsida > Asparagales > Orchidaceae > Vanilla > Vanilla planifolia. The sequence continues at coordinate 27,091 of JAIUJO010003142.1, read as the reverse complement.
GGGAAAAGGAGGAGGAAATAGAGGAGGAGGTGGAGGATGAGGAGGAAAAGGAAGGAAGAATAATAATAATAATAATATTAATAAAAAGATGAAGAAGAATGAGATGGAGTAGGAAAAGAAGAAGAAAAAGAAAAGAAGAAAATTAAGAACAAGAGGAAGAAGAAGAAGAAGAAGAAGAAGGAGATGGAGAAGAGGAAGTAGAAGAGGAAGAAGAAGATTAAGGTGGAGGAGGAGGAGGAGAAGGAGAGGAAGGAAAAGAAGTAATAGTATTGGTAGTAGAGGAAGAAGAAGAAGAAAAAAAAAAGAAAAAGAAGTAGAGAGAGAAAATGAAGATAAATAGGAAGAAGAAGTAGCAGTAGAAGAAGTAGAAGACTAAGAAAGGGAAGACGAAGAAGAAGAAAAAGAAGGAGAAGACAAAGAAGAAGAGGAAGAAGAAGAAGAAGAACAAGAAGAAGAAGAAGATGATGATGATGAAGAAGAGGAAGAGGAAGAAGAAGAAGTAGAAGAAGAAGAAGAAGATAACACTTATGATGATGAAGAAGAAGAAGAAAAGAACAAGTTGAAGAGCAACTTGAAGAAGATGAAGAAGAGGAAGAAAGTGCAAAATAGCAGAAGTAGAAGAAGAAGGAGAAAAAGTAGTAGAAGAAGAAAAAAGAAGAGGAACAAGAAGAAGAAGATGATGGAGAAGAAGAAGAAGAAGAAGTAGAAGAAGTAGTTGAAGGAGAAGAAGAAGAAGAAGAACAAGAACAATAAGTAGTAGAAGAAGAAGAAGATGATGGTGATGATGATGAAGGTGATGAAGTAGAAGAAGAAGTTGAAAAAGAAGGAGAAGAAGAAGAAGAGGAAAAATATGGGAAAAGAAGAAGAAGAACAACAAAGAAGAAGAAGAGGAAGACGAAGAAGAAAAAGTTGAAGAAGAAGAGGAAAAGGAAGAAGAAGAACAAGAACAAGAAGAACAAAAAGAAGAAGAAGAAGAAGAAGAAAGCACAAAGAAGAGGAGGAAGAAGAAGAAGATGATGAAGAAGAAGAAAAAAGAAGAAGGAGAAGGAGAAAAAGAAGAAGAAGAAGAAGTAGAAGAAGAAGGAAAAGAAGAAGAAGGAGAGGAAGAAGAAGAAGAAGAAGAAGGATAGTGAAGAGATGGAGGGGTAGGAGGAGCTGGAAGAGGATTAGAAGAAGAAGAAGAAGAAGAAGAAGCAAAAGAAAAGAAAGAAGTCAAAGGAGTAGATGTCGAAAGAAGAGAAGGAGGAGTGAGAGTAGGAAGAGCAGGAGGATCAGAAGAAGAAGATGATAAAGAAGAAGAAGAAGGACAAGACGATGTAGAAGAAGAAGAAGAAGAAGTTGAAGAAGAATAAGAAGACGAAGAAGATAAAATTAAGAAGAAGTAGAAGAAGATGAAGAAGAAGAGGAAGAAGAAGAAAAAGAAGAAGAATGAGAAGAAGATGAAGAAGTAGAAGAAGATGATAATGAAGAAGAAGAAGAAGAAGAACAACAACAACAAGTGGAAGAATAACTTGAATAAGAAGAAGAAGAGGAAGAAGGAGAAGAAAAGAAAGAAGTAGAACAAGAAGGAGAAAAAGTAGTAAAAGAAGAAGAAAATGATGAACAACAACAAGAATAAGATGAAAAAGATGAAGAAGAAGAAGTTGAAGAAGTAGTAAAAGAAGAAGAAAAACAACAAGAAGAAGAAGAAGAAGTAGAAGAAGAAGAAGTAGTAGTAGAAGAAGAAGAAGAGGATAAAGAAGTAGAAGAAGAAGATGAAAAGGAGCAAGAAGAAGAAGAAGAAGAAGAAGAGGAAGAGGAAGAAGAGGAGGAAAAAGAAGAAGAAGAAGAAGAAAAAGAAGAAAATGAAGAAGGAGGAAAAAGAGAAGAGGAAGAAGAAGAAGAAAAGGATGAAGGAGAAGAAGATGGAGAAGATGAAAAAGAAGAAGAAGAAGAAGAAGAAAAAGAAGAAGATTAAAAAGATGAAGTTGGAGGAGTAGGAGGAGGAGGAGTAGTAGTAGTAGTAGTACAAGAAGAAGAAGAGGATGTTGATGATGAAGAAGATGACATAGGGAGATAAGGAGGAGGGAAAAGACGAGGAGGAGGATGAGAAGATGAAGAAGAAGAAGAAGAAGCAGAAGTGGAAGAAGAAGAAGAGTAAGAAGAAGAAGATGAAGACGAATAAAATTAAGAAGAGGAAGAAGTAGAAAAGAATAACAAAAGAAGAAGAAAAAGAAGAAGCATATGAAGAAGTAGAAGTAGTAGAAGAAGAATGTGATGACGAAGAAGAAGGAAAAGATGAGGAGGAAGAGGAAGAAGAAGAAGAAGAAGAGGAAGAAGAAAAAGAAGAAGTAAAAGTAGAAGAAAAGGTACTATAAGATGAAGAAAAAGATTTTGAAGAAGAAGAGAAGAAGAAGAAGGTGAAGAAAACGAAGTAGTAGTAGAAGAAGAAGACGAAGGCAAAGAAGAACAAGAAGAAGAAAAAGAATAGGGTGTGGTGGAAGAAGAAGATGGAGAAGAAGAAGAAGAGTAATTAGAAGAAGAAGAAAAAGAAGAAGAGGAAGAAGAAGATGATGATGGTGAAGAAGAAGTAGAAGAAGAAGAATGACATGAAGAAGAAGACAAGACAAAGTAGTGGTGTTAGAAGAATAAGAAGAAGATGAAGAAGAAGTAGTATTAGAAGAAGAAGATGATGATGAAGAAGAAGAAGAAGAAGATGATGAAGAAGATGAAGGTGTAGAAGCAGAAGAAGAAGAAGAAGAGGAGGAAGAAAAAAACAAGATGAAGAAGAAGGGGAAGAAGAGGATAAAGAAGAAGAAGAAGAAGAAGAAGAAAAAGAACAAGGGCAAGAAGAAGAAGAAGAAGAAGAAGATGAAAAAAATGAAGCAGAAGAAGAAGAAGAATAAATAGAAGAAGAATATGAAGAAGATGATGATTAAGAAGAAGAAAAAGATGAAGAAAAAGAAGAAGAAGATAATAGAAGAAGAAGAAATAGAAGAAGAAGAAGTGGAAGTTAAGGAACAAGATAAAGAAGAAGAAGGAGAAGAGAAAAGAAGAAGAAGAAGAAGGGGAAGGAGAAGTGGAAGAAGTTGGAGGAGAAGGAGGAGGAGGAGGAGAGGAAGAAGAAGAACAAGAAGAACAGGAGGAAGGAGAAGAAGAAGAAGAAGAAAAAGAAGAAGAGATACAAAGTGAAGGTAAAGAGGAAGAAAAAGAAGTGGAAGAAGAAGAAGAACAAGTGGAAGATTAAGAAGGGGAAGAAGAAGAAGAAGATGATGAAAAAGAAGGAGAAGAAGAAAAAGAAGAAGAAGAAGAAGAAGAACTACAACAACAACAAGAAGTTGATGATGAAGAAGAAGAAAAGGAAGAAGAAGAAGAAGAAGAAGAAGAAGAAGAAGAAGTAGAAGAGGACGAAGAAGAAGAAAAAGAAGACAATAATGATTATGATGATGATGATGAAGAAGAACAAGAAGAAGAAGAAGAGAAAGAAGGAGAACAAAAGAAGAAGTAGAAAAAGAAAGAGAAAAAATAATAGAAGAAGAAGAAAAAGAAGAGGAAACAAGAAGTAGAAGATGATGAAGAAGAAGAACAAGATGAAAAAGAAGTAGAAGAAGTTGTAGTCAAAGAAGAAGATGAAGAAAAAAGAAGAAGAACAAGAAGAAGAAGATAAAGAAGATGATGTTGAAGATGATGAAGTAGAAGAAGAAGTTAAAAAGAAGAAGGAGAAGAAGATGAAGTAGAGGAGGAAGAATAGGGGGAAAGAGAAGAACAAGAAGAAGAAGAAGAAAAAGAAGAGGAAGAAGAAGAATAAGAAGAAGAACAAAAGAGGAAGAAGAGGAAGAAGAAGAAGAAGGAAAAGATGAATAAGAAGAAGAGCAAAGGAAGAAGAAGAAGAAGATGAAGTAGAAGAAGAAGAAGAAAAAAGTTAGAGAAAAATATGAAGAAAAAGGGAAGAAGAAAAAGAAGAGGAACAAGGAGATGAAGAGGAAGAAGAAGAAGAAGAAGAAGAAGACAAAGAAGAAGAAGTAGAGGGACACTAAAGAGATGTAGAAAGAGCAGTAGTAAAAGAAGAAGAAAAAGAAGAAGAGAAGAAGCAGAAGAAAAAGACGAAGAAGAAGGAGTAGACGTAGGAAGAAGAGGATGATAAGGGAGAGGAGGAAAAGGAGGATTAGAAGAAGAAGAAGAAGAAGGACAAGTTGATGTGGAAGAAGATGAAGAAGAAGAAGAAGAATGAGAAGAAGAAGAAGTAGAAGATGAAGAAGATGAAGAAAAAGAAGTAAAAGAAGATAAAAAAGAAGAAGAAGAAGAAGAAGAAGAAGAAAATTGATGTAAAAGAAGGAGAATAAGAAGAAGAAGAAGAGGAAGAAGAAGAAGTAAAGGAAGAGAAAAAAGAAGTAAAGGAAGTAGAAGAAAAAGAAGAAGTAGTAGAAGTGGAGGAAGAGGTTGAAGAAGAAGGAGAAGAAGAAGAAGTACAAGAAGATGAAGAAGAAGAAGTGGAAGTAGATGATGAAAAATAAGAAGAAGAAGAAGAAGAAGAAGAAGTTGAGGAAGAAGAAGAGGAAGAAGAAGAAGAAGAAGAAGAAGAAGAAGAAGGAGAAGAAGAAGAAGATAAAGTAGAAGAAGAAGGAGAAGAAGAAGAAGAAGAAGGAGAAGAAGAAAAATAGGAAGAAGAAGAGGAGGAAGAAGAAGAAGAAAAAGAAGCGGAAGAAAAAGATGAAGAGGAAGAAGAAGAAGAAGAAGAAGAAGAAGAAGAAGAAGAAGAAGAAGAAGAAGAAGATGAAGTAGAAGAAGAAGAAGATGATGATGATGAAGAAGAATTAGAAGAAGAAGAAGAAGGAGAAGAGGAGGAAGAAGTAGAAGATGAAGGTGGAGTAGGAGGAGGAGAAGAAAGGAATGAAGGAAAAGGACAAGCAGATGAAAAAGATGAAGAAGAACAAGCTAAAGTGGAAGAAGAGGAAGAATAAGAAGAAGAAGAAGAAGAAGAAGACAAAGAGGAAGGAAATTAAGTAGAAGAAGAAGAAGAAGAACAAGATGAAGAAGAAAAAGATGAAGAAGAAGAAGAGGAAGAAGAAGATGAAGTTGTAGTAGTAGTAGAAGAAGAAGAAGAAGAAGAAGAAGAGGAAGAGAAGAAGAAGATGAAAAAGAAGAAGATGATGACGATCAAGAAGAAGAAGAAGAAGAACAAATAGAAGAAGAAGAAGAAGAAGTAGAAGAAGGAGAAGGAGAAGAAGAAGTAGAAGAAGAAGAGGAAGTAGAAGTAGAAGAAGAACAAGAGGAAGAAGAAGTAGATGTTGAAGTAGAAGAAGAAGAAGAAGAAGAAGAAAAAGAAGAAGAGGAGAAGAAGTAGAAGATGTAGAAGAAGAAGGAGAAGAAGAAGAAGAAGAAGAAGAAGAAGAGGATGAAGAAGTTGATGATGATGGTGATGAAGAAGAAGAAGAAGAAGAATATGAAGTGGAATAAGTAGTAGAAGAAGAAGTAGTAGTAGTAATAGTAGAATAAGAAGAAGACATAGAAGAAGAAGATGAAGAAGATGAAAAAGAAGAAGATGGCGAAGGTGAAGAAGTTGAAGAAGAAGAAGTAAATGATGGTAATGAAGAAGAAGATGAAGAAGAATATGAAGAAGACAATGCAGAAGAAGAAGAAAAAGAAGATGAACAAAAAGAAAAAGAAGAAGAAGATGAGGAATAAGATGAAGAAGAAAAAGAAGAAGTGGAAGAAGAAGAACTAGAAGGAGAAGAAGAAGAGGAAGAAGAAGAAGAAGAAGAAGAAGAAGAAGAAGAAAGTGATGTTGAAGAAGATGAGGAAGAAGAAGAAGAACCAAAGGAAGAAATAGAAAAAGAAGAGGAAGAAAAAGAAGTAATGGAAGAGGACAAAGAAGAGGAAGAAGAGAAAGAAGAAGAAGAAGAAGAAGAAAAGTTGAAGAAGAAGAAGTAGATGAAGAGGAAGAAGAAGAAGAAGAAGAAGAAGAAATGGAAGAAGAAGAAGAAGAAGAAGAAGAAGAAAAGAAGTAGAAGAACTAGAGGTGGTGGAAGAGTAAGAAGAAGAAGTAAAAGCAATAGAAAAAGTAGAAGAAGAAGAAGAGGAAGAAGAAGAGGTAGAAGAAGAAGGAGAAGAAGAAGGAGAAGAAGTAGATGATGAGGAAGAAGAAGAAAAAGAAGAAGAAGTAGGAGAAGAAGAAGAAGATGAAGAAGAAGAAGAAGAAGAAGAAGTAGTAGTAATAGTAGAAGAAGAAGAAGAAGAATATGAAGAAGAAGTAGAACAAGAAGAAGTAGTAGAAGAAGAAGTAGAAGTAGTAGTAGTAGTAGTACTAGAAGAAGAAGAAGAAGAAGAAGAAGAAGAAGAGGAAGAAGATGAAGAAATGGAAGAAGAAGAAGTCAAAGAAGAAGAAGAAGGAGAAGTTGAAAAAGAAGAAGAAGAAGAAGTAGTAGAAGAAGAAGTAGAAGAAGAGGATGAAGAGGAAGAAGAAGAAGAAGAAGAAGAGAAAGATGATGATGAAGAAGAAGAAGAGGATGAAGAAGAAGCAGAAATAGAATAAATAGAAGAAGAAGAAGAAGGAGAAGTGGAAGAAGAAGAAGAAGAAGAAGAGCATGAAGAAGTAGAAGAAGTCAAAGATGAAGAAGTGGAAGAAGAAGAAGAAGAAGAAAAAGAAGAAGTATATGAGGAAGAAGACGTAGAAGAAGAAGAAGATGACGAAGAAGAAAAAGAAGAAGACGAGGAATAAGAAAAGGAAGAAAAAGAAGAAGCAAAGGAAGAAGAAGAAGCTGAAGAAGAAGAAGCAGAGGAACTAGAAGAAGAGGAACATGAAGAAGAAGAAGTTGATGAAGAAGAAGAATAAGAAGAAGAAGCAGAAGTAGAAGTAGAAGATTAAAAGGAAGTAGAGAGGTGGAAGAAGAGGAAGAAGGTGAGGAAGAAGAAGAACAAGAAGTGGAACAAGAATAATAATAGTAATAATAAGAAGAAGAAGATAATGAAGAAGAAGAAGAAGAAGAAAATGAAGAAGAAGAAGAAGAAGAAGATGATGAAGAAGATGAAGAAGAAGAAGAAGGAAAAGAACAAGAAGAAAAAGTAGAAGAAGAATAAAAGGAAGAAGAAGAAGTGGAAGAAGACGAAGAAGA
>JAIUJO010003142.1:10000-15000 GCA_023846275.1 Vanilla planifolia | reverse complement strand
AGGGAGAGGAGGAATAAAAGGTGAAGGAAAAGAAGAAGAAGAGGAAGCAGAAGAAGAAGAAGAAGAAGAAGAAGAAGAAGAAGAACAAGAAGTAGAAGTAGATGAAAAGGAGGAGGATGAGAAGAAGAAGAAGAACAAGAACAAGAAGAAAAAAGAGAAAGACAAGTGGATGTAAAAGTAGAAGTAGAAGAAGAAGAAGAAGAAAAAGAAGACGAGAGAAGAAGTTGAAAAAGAAAAAGAAGTGGAAGAAGCAGAAGAAGATAAAGAAGGAGAAGATGAAGAAGAAAATGATGATGAACAAATAGGAGAAGACCAAGAAGAAGAGGAAGAAGAAGAAGAAGAACAGGAAGAGGAAGAGGAAGAAGAAGAAGTAGATGACCTAGAAGAAAAAGAAGTTGTAGTAGTAGAAGAAGAAGAAAAATAAGAAGAGGAAGAAGAAGAAGAAGTGCAAGATGAAGAAGAAGATGAAGAAGAAGAAGACGAAGAAGAAGAAGAAGAAGAAGAGGAAGAAGAAGAAAGGGAAGAAGAAGAAGGAGAAGAAGAAGAACAAGAAGAAGAAGAAGAAGAAGGAGAAGAACATGAAGAAGAAGAAGAAGAAGAAGATGATGATGATCATGATGATGATGAAGAAGAAGAACAAGTAGTAGAACAAGAAGAAGAAGAAAAAGAGGAAGAGGAAGAAGCAGAAGAAGAAGAAGATAAAGAAGAAGAAGAAGAAGAAGAACAAGAAGGAGATTAAGAAGAAGAAGAAGAGGAAAAAGAAGAAGAAGAAGAAGAAGAAGGAGAAGAAGAAGAAGAAGAAGAAGAAGAAGAAGAAGAAGAAGAATAAGAGGAAGAAGAAGAAGAAGATGAAGATGAAGAAGAAGAAGAACAAGAAGAAGAAGAATATGAAGAAAATGAAAAAGAAGTTTAACAAGAAGTAGTAGTAGTAATAGAACATGAAGAAGAAGAAAAAGAAGAAGAAGTGGAAGAAGAAGAAGAAGAAGAAGAAGAAGAAGAAAAGTTGAAGAAGAAGAAGATGAAGAAGAAGAAGAAGAAATAGAAGAAGAGAAGGAAGAAGAAGAAGGAAAAGAAGAAGTAGAAGAAGTAGAAGTAGAAGAAGAATAAGAGGAAGAAGAAGTAAAATTAGTAGAAGAAGAAGAAGTAGGAGAGGAAGAATAAGAGGTAGAAGAAGTAGAAGAAGAAGTAGGATAAGAAGAGGAAGAAGAAGAAGAAAATGAAGAAGAAAAAGGAGAAGAAGGAGAAGAAGGAGAAGAAGAAGAAGAAGTAGAAGTAGAAGAAGAAGAAGCAGAAGAAGAAGAAGAAGAATATGAAGAAGAAGTAAAAAAAGAAGAAGTAGTGGATGAAGAAGTAGAAGTAGTAGTAGCAATAGAAGAAGAAGAAGAAGATGAAGAAGTGGAAGAAGAAGAAGAAAAGAAGAAGAAGAAGGAGAAATAGAGGAAAAAGATGATGAAGAAGGAGAAATAGAAGAAGAAGTAGTAAAAGTAGAAGAAGAAGAAGAAGATAGTGATGAAGAGGCAGAACAAGAAGAAGAAGAAGATGAAGAAGAAGAAGAAGAAGAAGAAGAAGAAGAAGAAGAAAAAGAAGAAGAAGATGATGATGATAGAGAAGAAGAAGAAGAAGAAGAAGAAGAAGAATGAGAAGGAGAAGAAGTAGAAGAAGAAGTGGAAGAATTAGAAGAAGAAAAAGAGGAAGAAGTAGACGTAGATGTAGAAGTAGTAGAAGAAGAAGAAAAAAAAGAAGAAGAGGTAGAAGAAAAAGAAGAAGAAGGAGGAGAAGAAGAATATGAAGAAGATGATGGAGAAGAAGAAGAAGAAGAAGAAGAAGAAGAAGAATATGAAGAAGAAGTAGAAAAAGTAGTAGTAGATGTAGAAGTAGTAGTAGAACAAGAAGAAGAAGAAAAAGAAGAAGGAGAGGAATAAGAAGTAGAAGAAGAAGGAGAAGGAGAAGTAGAGAAAGAACGAGAAGAAGAAGAAGATGAAGGAGAAGAAGAAGAAGAAGATGATGAAGAAGAATATGAAGTAGAAGAAGAAGGAGAAAAAGGAGAAGAAGAAGATGATGATGAAGAGGAAGAAGAAGAGGAAGAAGAAGAAGATGAAGAAGAAGAAGAAGAAGAAGAGGAATAAAAAGAAGAAGAAGAAGGACAAAAAGAAGAATAAGAAGAAGAAGGAAAAGAGGAAGAAGATGAAGAAGAAGAAGGGCAAGGAGAAGAAGAACAAGATGAAGATGAAGAAGAAGAAGAAGAAGAACAAGAAGAAGTAAATGATGGTAATGGAGCTGAAGATGAAGAAGAATATGAAGAGATGATGCAGAAGAAGAAGAAGATGAAGAACAAGAAGAAAAAGAATATTAAGATGAGGAATAAGAAGAAGAAGAAAATGAAGAAGAAGGGGAAGAAGAAGAAGAAGTAGAAGAAGAAGAAGAGGAAAACGAAGAAGACAAGAAACAAGAAGTCGAAGAAGTTGACGAAGAAGAAGGTGAGGAAGAAAAAAGAAGGGGAGAAAGAAGAAGAGAAAGAAGTAGAAGTTGAAGAAAAAGAAGAACAAGAAGGAAAGTTGAAGCAAATGAAGAAGAAGATGAAAAAGAAGAAGAAGAAGAAGAAGAAAAAGAAGAAGAAGAAAAAGATGAAGAAGAAGTAGAAGAAGAGGAAGAAGAAGAAGAAGAAGAGGAAGAAAAAGAAGTAGAAGTACAAGAAGAACAAAAGGAAGAAAAAGTAGAAAAGTAGTAGAAGCAGTAGTAGTAGTAGTAGTAGAAGAAGAAGAAGAAGAAGAAAAAGAGGAGGAAGAAGAAAGAGAAGATGACAAAGAAGAAGTAGAAGAAGAAGAAGAAGAAGAAGAGGTATATGATGAAGAAGAAGAAAATGAAGAAGAAGTAGAAGTAGAAGAAAAAGAAGAAGAAGAATATGAAGAAGAAGTAGAGAAAGAAGTAGTAGTAGAAGAAGAAGTATAAGTGGTAGTAGTTTAAGAAGAAGAAGAAGAAGAAATGGAAGAAGAAAAAGAAGAAGAAGGAGATGTAGAAGACAAAGAAGTAGATGAAGAAGATGATAATGAAGAAGAAGAAGTAGAAGAGGAAGAAGAAGGAGAAGAGGAAGAAGAAGAAGAAGAAGAAGAAGAAGAAAAAGAAGTTGATGAAGAGGAAGAAGAAGAAGAAGAAGAAGAGGATGATGATGAAGAAGAAGTAGAAGAGGAGGAAGAATAATAAATAGAAGGAGTAGAAGAAGAAGAAGGAGAAGAGGAAGAAAAAGAAGAAGAAGAAGTTCATGAAGAAGTAAAAGAAGAGGAAGAGGAAGAAGGAGAAGAAGAAGGAGAAGAAGAAGTAAATGATAATAATGAAGAACAAGATCAAGAAGAATATGAAGAAGAAGATGCAGAAGAAGATGAAGAAGATGAGGAAGAAGAAAAAGAAGAAGAATATGAGGAATAAGGAGAAGAAGAAAAAGAAGAAGTGGAAGAAGTTGGAGAAGAAGAAAAAGAAGAAGTGGAAGAAGTTGGAGAAGAAGAAAAAGAAGAAGTGGAAGAAGATGGAGAAGAAAAAGAAGAAGAAGACGAAGTTGATAAAGAAGAAGAAGAATAAGAAGAAAAAGAAGAAGAAGTAAAACAAGTGGAAGAAGAGGAAGATGGGGAAGAAGAAGATGAAGAGGAAGAAGAAGACGAATAAGAAGTTGAGGAACAAGAAGAAGAATAAGAAGAAAAGGAAGAAGAAAAGTTAAGAAGAAGTAGAAGACGAAGAAGAAGGAGAAGAACAAGAAGAAGAAGATGAAGAAGAAGAAAAAGAAGAAGAAGAAGAGGAAGAAGATGATGATGATGATGATGGTGAAGAAGAAGATGAAGAAAGATGTGGAGGAGGAGGAAGAGAAAAAGTTGGAAAAGCCGAAGAAGAAGTAGACGAAGAAGAAGAAGTTGTAGAAGAAGAAGAAAATTAAGAAGAAGTTGAAGAACAAGAAGAAGAAGAAGAAAAAGAAGAAGAAGAAGAAGAAGAAGAAAAAGAAGAAGGGGAGGAAGAAGAAGAAGAAAAGAAGTAGAAGAAGAACAGAGTTAACTAGAATAAGGAGGAGAAGAAGAAGAAGAAGAAGAAGAAGAAAAAGTAGAAGAATAAGAAGAAGAAGAAGATGATGATGATGATGATGATGAAGAAAAGAAGAAGAAGAAGAGGAAGAAGAAAAACAAGAAGAAGAAGAACAAGAAGAAGAAGAAGAGGAAGATGAAGCAGAAGTAGCACAAGAAGAAGAAGAAAAGTAGAGGAAGAAAAAGTGGAAGAAGAAGAACAAAAGGAGCCAAAAGTAGTTGAAGAAGAAGAAGAAAAACTGGTAGTAGTAGTAGTAGTAGTAGAAGAATAAGAAGAAGAAGAAGAAGAAGAAGAAGAAGAAAAGAAGAGGAAGAAGAAGAAGAAGAAGAAATGGAAGAAGAAGAAGAAGAAGAAGAAGGAGAAGTAGTAGAAGAAGAGGAAGAAGTAGAAGAAGAAGAAGAAATATGAGAAGAAGATGATAATGAAGAAGAAGTAGAGAAAGAGGAAGAAGAAAGAGAAGAAGAAGAAGAAGAAAAAGAAGAAGAAGAAAAAGAAGTTGATGAAGAGGAAGAAGAAGAAGAAGAAGAAGATGATAATGATGAAGTAGAAGAGGAAGAAGAAGAAGAAGAAGAAGAATAACAAATAGAAAAAGAAGAAGAAGAAGAAGGAGAAGGGGAAGAAAAAAAAGGAGAAGAAGTGCATGAAGAAGTAAAAGAAAACGAAGATGAAGAAGCAGAAGAAGAAGAAGAAGAAGAAGAAGTAAATGACAATAATGAAGAAGAAGATGAAGAAGAATATGATGAAGAAGATGCAGAAGAAGAAGATCAGGAAGAAGAAAAGGAAGAAGTAGAAAAGGAATAAGAAGAAGAAGAAAAAGAAGAAGTGGAAAATGAAGAAGAAGAAGTGGAAGAAGAAGGAGAAGAAAAAGAAGTAGAAAAAGAAGTTGATTAAGAAGAAGAATAGGAAGAAGACGAAGAAGAAGAAGAAAAAGAAGA
>JAIUJO010003142.1:2500-5000 GCA_023846275.1 Vanilla planifolia | reverse complement strand
ATGAAGAAGAAGGAGAAGGAGAGGAAGAAGAAGATGAAGAAGGAGAAAAGGAAGTAGAAGAAGAAGTAGAAGAACAAAAAGAGGAGGAGGAAGAAGAAGAAGAAGAAGAAGAAGAAGAAGAAGTAGAAGAAGAAAAAGAAGAATAAAAAGAGGAAGAAGAAGAAGAAGAGGATGATGTAGTAGAAAGAAGAAGATTATGAACAAGAAGAAGAAGAAGAAGTAGTAAAGGAAGAAGAAGAAGGAGAAGAAGAGGAGGAAGAAGAAGAAGAAGAAGAACAAGCAGAAGAAGAAGAAGAAGAACAAGAACAAGAAGAAGAAGACGAAGAGGAGGAGGAAGAAGAATAAGAAGAAAAAGAAGAAGAAAGAGAAGAAGAAAGAGAAGAAGAAGGAAAAGAAGAAGAAGAAGAAGGAGAATAGGAAGAACAAGTAGAAGAACAAAGAAGAAGAAGAATAATAATAAAATGAAGAAGTAGTAGAAGAAGTGGAAGAAGAAAAAAGAAGAAGAAGAAGAAGAACGAAAAGAAGAAGAAGAAGAAGAAGAACGAAAAGAAGGAGACAATGAAGAAGAAGGAGGAGAATAACAAGAAGAACAAGAAGAAGAAGAAGAGAGCTATAGAAGAAGAAGAAGTAGAAGATTAATAGGAGGAAGAAGAAAAGAAGAAGAAATAGAAGAAGAAATAGAAGAAGTTGATGGCGACGATGATGAAAGCGAAGAAGAAAGAAGAAAAAGAAGAAGAACAAGAAGAACAAGTAGAATAAAAAGTAGTAGAAAAAGAAGAGGAAGAAAAAGAAGAAGAGGAAGAAGAAATCGAAGAAGAAAATGGTGTTGATGATAAAGATGCAGAAGAAGAAGAAGACGATGATGAAGAAGACGAAGCAAAAGAAAAAATAGAAGAAGAAAAAGAGAAGAGGAAGAGGAAGAAGGAAGAAGAAGAAGAAGAAGAAGATGGGAAGAAGGAGGAGAAGAAAAAGATAAAAAGGGCTAGTAGAAGTAGAAGAGGAAGAAGAAGAAGAAGAAGAAGATGAGGATGAAGAAGAAGTAGAAGAAGAAGAAGAAGAAGAAAAAGAAGATGAAGAGGAAGAAGAAGAAGGAGAAGAAGAAGAACAACAAGAAGAAGATGAAGAAGAAAAAGAAGAAGATGAAGAAGAAGTAGAAGATGAAGAAGAAGAAGAAGAAGAAGAAGAAAAAGCAAGAAGAAGAAAATAATAAAAAGAAGAAGTAGAAGAAGGAGAAGAAGAACAAGAAAAAGTAAAAGAATAAAAAGAAGGAGAAATAAAAGAAGAGGAGGAGGAGAAGAAGAAGAAGAAGAAGAAGAAATATAAGAAGAAGATGGTGGTGATGATGAAGAAGAGGAGGAGGAGGAGAAAAAAGATGAAGAAGAAGAAGAAAAAAAAGGAGAAGAAGAAGAAGAAGAAGAAGAAGAAGAAGAAGAAGCAGAAGAAGAGGAAGAAGAAGAAGAAAAAGAAGAAGGCAGAAGATGAATGAGAAGAAGAATATTAGAAGAAGAAGTGGAGAGAATAAGAAGGAGGAGGAGGAGGAGTAGAAGAAGAAGAAGAGAAGTAGAAGTAGAAGAAGAAGAAGTAGAAGAAGAAGAAGAAGAAAATTAAGATGAAGAAGAAGGAGACGATGAAGAAGCAAAAGAAGAAGACAAAAATGAAGAAGAAGAAGAGAAGGAGGAAGAAGGAGAGGAGGAGGAGAAGAACAAGAGGAAGAAGAAAAATAAGTAGAAGAAGAGGATGATGAAGAAGAAGAAAAACTAGGAACCAAAAAAGAACAAGTAGAATTTGAAGAGGAAGAAGAAGAAGAAGATCACCAAGAAGAAGAAGAAGAAGAATAAGAAGATGAAGAAGAAGAAAAAGATTAAGAAGAAGATGCAGAAGTAGAAGAAGATGAGAAGGAAAATAAGAAGAAGAATAGAAGAAGAAGAAGAAGAGGAAAAGAAGAAGAAGAAAAAGAAGAAGAAGAAGATGAAGAAGAAGAAGATGAGGAAGGAGAAGAAGATGATAAGAAGAAGAAGAAGATGATGATGACGATAAAGATATGAAGAAGATAATGAAGAGGAAGTTGAACGACAAGATGAAGAAAAAGAAGAAAAATAAAACAAAGGAGAAGAAGAAGAAAAAAAGAAAAAGAAGACGAAGAAGGAGAAGAAAAATAATAAGAAGAAGATGAATAAAAAGAAGATGTCGAAGAAGAAGAAGAAGATGAAGGAGATGGAGAAGTTGAAGGAGTAGTAGAAGAGAAGAACGAGAAGAAGAAGTCGATGAAGAAGAAGAAGAAGATGAAGATGTAGAGGAAGAAGAAGAAGAAGAAGAATAATAAAAAGGAGAGCAAGAAGTTATAGGAGAAGAAGTAGTAGGTGGAGTGGAAGAAGAAGAAGAAGATGATGATGATGAACTATAAGAAGTAGAAGTAGAAGTAGAAGAAGAAGAAGAGATGATGATGATGATGATGGATATGATGAAGATGAAGAAAGAGGAGGAGGAGGAAGAGAAAAAA
>JAIUJO010001970.1:15000-32500 GCA_023846275.1 Vanilla planifolia | reverse complement strand
CATCTTCTACTACTTCCTCTTCTGTTTCTGTTTCTTCTTCTTCTTCTTCTTCTTCTGTTTCTTCTTCTTCTTTTTCTTCTTCTTCTTCTTCTTCATTTTCTTGAAGTTCTTCTCCTTTTTCTCCTTCTGCTTCTTCTTCTTGTTCTTCTTCTTCTTCATCTTCTTCTTCTTCTTCTTCGTCTCCTATTCCTCCTCCTCCTCCTCCTCCTTCTTCTTCTTCTTCTTCTTCTTTCACTTTTTTTTCTTCTTCTTCTCCATCATCTTCTTCTTCTCCTCCTTGTTCTTCTTCTTTTCCTCTTCTCCTTCTTCTTCGTCATCTTCTTCTTCATCAAATTCCTCTTCTTCTTCTTGTTCCTCTTCCTCTTCTTCTTCTTGTTCCTCTTTCTCTTCTTCTACTTCTTTCTCTACTTCTTCTTCTACTACTTCTTGTTCTTCTTCTTCTTCCTCTTCTTTTTCTTTTTATTCTTCTTCTTCTTCTTCCACTTCTACTTCTTCTTCTTCTTCTTCATCATCATCATCTCCTTCTTCCTCCTCTTCTCTTACTTCTTCTTCTTCTTCTTCTTCTTCTAAATCTTCTTCTCCTTCTTCTTCAACTTCTTCTTCTTCTCCTCTTCCTCCTCCTCCTTCTTCTTCTTCTTCTTCTTATCCTTCGCCTTTTTCTTCCACTTCTTCTTAATCTTCTTCTACTTCATCTTCTTCTTATTCTTCTTCTTGTTCCCCTTCTTGAACTTCTTCTTCTCCTCCTTCTTCTTTTTCAACTTCTTGTTATTCTTCACCTTCATCTTCTTCTTCCTCTTCTTATTCTTCTTCTTTTCCTTCTTCTTGTTCTTCTTCTTCTACCTCTTCTCTTACTTCTTCCTCTTCTTCTTCTTCTTCTTCTCCTTATTCTTCTTCTTCTTCTTCTTCTACTTCTTCTTCTTCTTCTTCTTCTTCTTCCTCTTCTTCTTCCACTTTTTATTATTATTATTATTATTATTATTATTATTATTCTTGTTCCCCTCTTCTTCTTCTTATTCTTCTTCGTCTCCTTCTACTTCTTCTTCATCTTCATTATCTTCTTCTTCTTCTTCTTCCTCTTCTCCATTTACATCGTCATGTTCTTCTTCTTCTTCTTCTTCTTCTTCATCTTTTTCTTCTTCTCCTCCAACTCCTTCTTCTTCTTCCACTTCTTTTTCTTCTTCCTCCTCCTCCTCCACTTCTTCTTCTTCTTCTTCTTCTTCGTCTACTTCTTCTTTTTCTTCTTCTTCCTGTTCTTCCTCTTCTTCTTCTTTTAACTCATCATCATCATCTTCTTCAACTTCTTCTACTTCTTCTTCTTTTTCTTCTTCTTCCTCTTCTTCTCCTTCTCCTTCTTCTTCTACTACTTCTTTTACTTCTTTTTCTTCTTCTACGACTTCTCCTTCTTCTTTTTCTTCTTCTTCTTCTGCTTATTCTCATTCTTCTTCTTCTTCTCCTTCTTCTTCTCCTTTTTCTTCTTCTTCTTCTTCTTCCTCTATTTTTTCAATCTTTCTCTTTTTTTTCTTCTTCTTCTTCTTCTTCTTCTTCCCTTCTTATTCTTCTTCTACTTCTTCTTCTTCTTCTTCCTCTACTTATTCTTCTTCTTCATCATCTTCTTCCTCTTCTTCTTCTTCTTCTTCTTCTTCTTTTTCTTCTTCTTTCTCTTCTTCCTCTTACTCTCCTTCTTCTTCTACTTCTTCTCCTCCTTCTCCTTCTTCATCCCCTTCTTCTTCTCATCCTCCTCCTTCTCGTTCTTGTTCTCCTTCTTCTCCTTTTTCTTCTTTTACTTCCACTTCTTCCTCTACTTCTTCTTCTTCTTCTACTACTACTTTTTCTTCATCTACTTCTTCTTTCCCTTCTACTTCTTCTACTTCTTCTTCTTCTCTTTCTTCTTCTACTTCTTTTTTTTTTCTTCTTCTTCTTCCTCTACTTCTTACTCTTCTTCCTCTACATCTACTTCTTCTTCTTCCTCCTCCTCTTCTTCTTCTTCTTCTTCTTCTCCTTCTTGTTTTTCTTCTTCTTTTCTTCTTCTTCTTCTTCGTTTGCTTCTTCTTTTTTTAATTCTACTTCTTCTTTTTTCTTCTTCTTATACTTCAACTCCTTCTTCTTCTTCTTCTTTTTCTTCTTCTTCTTCCAATTTTTCTTCTTCTTCTTCTTCATTTTGGACTTCTTCTTATTCTTCTTGTTCTACTTCTTCTTCGACTTCTTCTGACTGTTCTTCTTGTTCTTCTTCTTCCCCTTCTTCTTATTCTTCTTCTTCTTCTCCACCTTCTACTCCTTTTCTTCTTCTTCTCCTTCTTCCTCTTCCGCAACTTCTTGCACTTTTTCTTTTCCTTTTTCTTCTTCTTCTTCATCATCATCTTCTTCTTCTTCTCCTTCGGCTCCTGTTTCTTCTTCTTCTTGTTCCTCTTCTTCTTCTTCTTCTTCTTCTTCTTCTTTTTCTTCTTCTTCTTCTACTTCTTCTTCATCTTCTTCATCTTCTTATTCTTCTTCTTCTTCTTCTTCTTTTTCTTCTTCTTCTTTTTCTTCTTCTTCTTCTTCTTCTTCTTCTTCTCCTTTCATTTCTTTTCTTCGTCTTCTTCTTCTTCTTCTTCTTCTCCTTCTTCTTCTTCTTCTTCTTCTTCTTCTTCTTCATCTCCTCCTTGTTCTAATTCTTCTTCTTCTTTTTCTTCTTCTCCTTCTTCTTCCTTTAATTCTACTTCTTTATCTTCCTTTTTTTAATAGGTTTTCTTCTTCTTCTTCTACTTCTTCAACGTCTTCTCTTCATCTACTTCTTCTTTTTCTTCTTCTACTTCATCTTCATCATCATCTTCTTCTTCTACTTCTACTTCTTCTTCTTTTTCATCATCTTCTTCATCATTTCCTTGTCCTTTTTCTTGTCCTCCTTCCTCTTCTTCTTCTCTTTCTTCTTCTTCTTCTTCTTCACCCCCTACTTCTTCTTCTTCTTCTACTTCTTCGTCTTCATCATCATCATCATCTTCTTCTTCTTCTTCTACTACTACTACAACCACTTCTTCTTCTTCTTCTTCTTCTTTTTCTTCTCCATCTTCCTCTTTTTCTACTTCTCCTTTTTATTCTTCTTCACTTTCTTCTTCATCTTGTACTACTCCTTCTACTACTTCTAAATCTTATTCTTCTTCATCTTCTTCTTCTTCCTCCTCCTCTTCTTCATCCACTTCATCTTCTTTTTCTTCGACTTCTTCTTCATCTTCAACTTCATCTTCTTCTTCATCTTCTTATTATTCTACTACATCTTCTTCGTATTCTCCCTCTTTGTGTTCTTCATCTTTTTCATTTCCTTCTTCTTCTTCTTCTTATTCTACATCTATGTATTCTTCTAGTTCTTCTTCTTCTCCTTCTTCTTCTTCCTCTTCTTCTTCTTGTACTTCTTCCTCTTCTTTTTCTTCTTCTTCTTCTTCTTCTACTTCTTCTTCTTCTTCTTCTTCTTCCTCTTTCTCTTCTTCCACTACTTCATCTTCTTCTTCTTCTACCCCTTCTTCTTCTCCTTCTTCTCTTTCTTCTTCCCTTTCGTCTTCTCCTCCTTCTCCTTCTTCTTCTTGTTCGTCTTCTTCTTCCTCTTCTTCTTCCAATTCTTCCTCTACTACTTCTTCTTCTACTACTTTTTTTTCTTGTTCTTCTTCTTTCTCTTCTTCTTCTTCTTATCAATCTTCTTCTCCTTCTCTTTCTTCTTGTCCTTCTTCTTCTTTTTCCACTTCTTTCTCTGCTTTTACTTCTTCTTCTACTACTTGTTCTTCTTCTTCTTCCTCTTCTTCTTCTTATTATACTTCTCCTTCTTCATATCATTCGTTTTCTTCTTCTTCTTCTACTACTTCATCTACTTCTTCTTCTTCTTTTTCTTCTTCTTCTTCTTCTTCTTCTCCTCCTCCTCCTCCTCCTTCTACTTCTTCTTCTTCTTCATCACCTCGTTTTTCTCCTCATTGTTCTTCTTCTTCTTCTTCTTCTTCTTCTACTGTTACTACTACCACTACTACTATTACTGCTACCACTACTATTATTACTCATTCTTTTTCTTCTTTTTTTCTTCTTCTTCATTTTCTTCTTTATCTTCTTGTTCTTCATCCCCTACTTCTTCTTCTTCTTCTTCACCTTTTACTTCTTCTTCATCTTCTTCTTCTTCTTCCTCCACTTCTTCTATTTTTCTTCTTCCTCTTCTTCTTCTTCTTCTTCTTCATCTTCTTGTTCTTCTTCATCTTCATCTTCTTCTTCAATATCATTTTCTTCTTCTTCTATTTCATCTTCATCTTCTTCTTCTTCTTCTTTTTCTTCTTCTAATTCCTCTTCTTCTTCTTCTTCTTCTTCTTCTTCTTGTTCTACTTTCTCTCTTCTTCTTTTTCTTCTTCTTATTCATCATCTTGTTCATCTTCTCTTTCTTCTTTTCTTGTACTTCTTCTTGTCGTTTTTCTTCTCCTTCTTCTTCTTCTTCCACTTCTTACTCTACTTCTTCTTCTTGTTCTTCAACTTCTTCTTATTCTACTTCTTCTTCTTCTGCTTCTTCTTCTTCTTATACCTCTCCTTCTTCTTCTTCTTCTTTTTTTCGTTCTGCTTCTTCTAGTTCTTCTTCTCCTCCCCCTCGTCCTCCGTCTTCTTCTTCTTTTTCTTCCACTTCTTCTTCTTCTATTCCTTCTTCTCCTTGTTCTTCTTCTTCTTATTCTACAACTATGACTACTACTCTTTCTTCTTCTTCATCTTCTTCTTCTTTGTTTTCTTCTCCTTCCACTTCCTCTTCTTTTTCCTCTTTTTCTTCTTCTTGTTCTTCTTCTCCTTCTTCACCTTCTACTTCTTCTTATTCCTCTTCTTCTTCTTGCACTTCTTCTTCTTCTTCTTCTTCTACTTCATCTTCTTTTTCTTCTTCTTCTTCTACTACTTCTTCTTCTCCTTCTTCTTCTTATTTATCCTCTTCTTTTCTTCTTCCTCTTCTACTTCTTCTTCATCTTCTTCTGCTTCCTTTTATTCTACTTCCTCTTCTTATTTGACTTCTTCCACTTCTTCTTTTTCTTCAACGTCTCCTTGTTCCTCTTCATCTTCTTCTTGTTCTTCTTCTTCTTCTTCTTCTTCTTCTTCTCCTTCTTCTTCTCCTTCTTCTCCTTCCTCTGCTCTTTGTTCTTCTTCTTTTTCTTCTTCTACTAATTCTTCTTCTTCTTCTTCTTCTTCTTCTTCTTCCTCTTCTTCTTCTTCTTCTTCTTCTTCTTCTTCTTCTCCTTCTTCTTCTTCTTCTAATTCTCCTTCTTCTTCTTCTTCATCTTCTTCTTCTTCTACTACATTTTCTTCTTATTCTCCTTCTTTATGTTCTTCATCTTTTTCATTTCCTTCTTCTTCTTCTTCTTATTCTACATCTGTGTATTCTTCTAGTTCTTCTTCTTCTCCTTCTTCTTCTTCTTCTTCTTGTACTTCTTCCTCTTCTTCTTCTTCTTCTTCTTCTTCTACTACTATTTCTTCTTCTTCTTCTTCTTCCTCTTTCTCTTCTTCCTCTACTTCATCTTCTTCTTCTTCTACCCTTTCTTCTTCTCCTTCTTCTCTTTCTTCTTCCCCTTCTTCTTCTCCTCCTTCTCCTTCTTCTTCCCCTTCTTCTACTTCTTCCTCTTCTTCTTCCACTTCTTCCCCTAATACTTCTTCTTCTACTACTTCCTTTTTTTCTTCTTCTTCTTCTTTCTCTTCTTCTTCTTATCAATCTTCTTCTACTTCTCTTTCTTCTTGCCCTTCTTCTTCTTCTTCTTTTTCCACTTCTTTCTTTACTTTTACTTCTTCTACTACTTCTTGTTTGTCTTCTTCTTCCTCCTCTTCTTCTTATTATACTTATCCTTCTTCGTATCATTCGTTTTCTTCTTCTTCTTCTACTACTTCATCTACTTCTTCTTCTTCTTCTTTTTCTTCTTCTTCTTCTTCTTCTTCTCCAACTACTCCTCCTTCTACTTCTTCTTCTTTTTCTTCTTCATCATCTCTTTTTTCTCCTCATTCTTCTTCTTCTTCTTCAACTTCTACTGTTACTACTACCACTACTACTATTACTGCTACCACTACTTTACTACTCATTCTTCTTTTTTTTTTTCTTCTTCTTCATTTTCTTCTTTATCTTCTTGTTCTTCATTGCCTACTTCTTCTTCTTCTTCTTCTTCACCTTCTACTTCTTCTTCATCTACTTCTTCTTCTTCCTCCACTTCTTTTTTTCTACTTCTTCCTCTTCTTCTTCTTCTTCATCATCTTCTTCTTCTTCTTCTTCTTCTTCTTCTTCTTCTTCATCTTCTTCTTCAACATCATTTTCTTCTTCTTCTATTTCATCTTCATCTTCTTCTTCTTCTTCTTTTTCTTCTTCTTCTAGTTCCTCTTCTTCTTCTTCTTCTTCTTCTTCTTCTTGTTCTACTTTCTCTCTTATTCTTTTTCTTCTTCTTATTCATCATCTTGTTCATCTTCTCTTTCTTCTTTTCTTCTACTTCTTCTTGTTGTTTTTCTTCTTCTTCTTCTTCTTCTTCTTCCACTTCTTACTCTACTTCTTCTTCTTGTTCTTCAACTTCTTCTTATTCTACTTCTTCTTCTGCTTCTTCTTCTTCTTATACTTTTCCTTCTTCTTCTTTTTCTTCTTCTTTTAATTCTGCTTCTTCTTATTCTTCTTCTCCTCCCCCTCCTCCTCCACCTTCTTCTTTTTCTTCCACTTCTTCTTCTTCTATTCCTTCTTCTCCTTGTTCTTCTTCTTCTTATTCTACAACTATGACATCTACTCTTTCTTCTTCTTCATCTTCTTCTTTGTTTTCTTCTCCTTCTTCTTCCTCTTCTTTTTCCTCTTTTTCTTCTTCTTGTTCTTCTTCTCCTTCTTCACCTTCTACTTCTTATTCTTATTCTTCTTCTTCTTCTTGCACTTCTTCTTCTTCTTCTTCTTCTACTTCATCTTCTTTTTCTTCTTCTTCTTCTACTACTTCTACTTCTACTACTTCTTCTCCTTCTTCTTCTTATTTATCCTCTTTTTTTCTTCTTCTGCTTCTTCTTCTTCTACTTCTCCTTCTTCTTCATCTCCCTCTTCTTTTTCTTCTCCTTCTTCCTCTTCTTCTTCTTCTCCTCCTCCTCCTTCTTCTCCTCTTCCATTTCTTCTTGTCCTTCTTCTCCTCCTCCTTCTTCTTCTCCTTCTTCTTCTACTTCTCCTTCTTCTTCTTCCTCTTCTTTTTCTTCTCCTTCTGCCACCTCTTCTTCTTCTCCTCCTCCTCCTCCATCTTCTCCTCTTCCCTTTCTTCTTGTCCTTCTTCTCCTCCTCCATCTTCTCATTCTTCTTCTTCCTTCTCTTCTTCTTCCTCTTCCACTTCTTCCTCTACTTCTACTTCTTCTACGACTTCTTTCTCTTCTTCTTCCTCTTCTTTTTCTTTTTATACTTCTCCTTCTTCGTATCGTTCGTTTTGTTCTTCTTCTTTTACTACTTCTACTACTTCTTATTCTTCTTCTTTTTCTTATTCTTCTTCTTCTTCTTCTTCTTCCTCTTCTACTTCTTCTTCTTCTCCTCCTTCTTCATCATCATCTTCTTCTTCTTCTTCTACTACTACTACTACTCTTTCTTCTTTTCTTCTTCATCTTCTTCTTCATTTTCTTCTTTATCTTCTTCTTCTTCCTCATCGCCTACTTCTTCTTCTTCACCTTCTACTTCTTCTTCAGCTTCTTCTTCTTCTTCGTCCACTTCTTCTACTTCTTCTTCTTCCACTTCTTCTTCATCTTCTTCTTCTTCTTCATCTTCTTTTAATTCTTCTTCTTCTTCTTTTTCTTCTTCTTCTTCAACATCTTTTTCTTCTTTTTCTTCTATTTCTTCTTTTTCTTCTTCATCATCTTCTTCTTCTTCTTCTTTTTCTTCTTCTTCCAGTTCCTCTTCTTCTTCTTCTTCTTCTTCTTCTTTTCTTCTTCTTCTTCTTTTCTTCTTCTTCTTCTTCTTCTTTGTTCTTCTTCTTTTTCATCTTCTTCTAATTCTTCTTCTTCTTCTTTTACTTATTCTTCTTCTTCTTCCTCTTCATCTTCTTCTTCTTCCTCTTCATTTTCAACTTCTTCTCAATCTTTTTATTCTTCTTTTTCTTTAACTCCTTTTTCTTTTTCTTCTTCTTTCTTCTTCTTCTTCTTCTTCTTCTTTCTTCTCATTTTTCTTTTTCTTCTTCTTCTCCTTCTTCTTCTTCTTCTTCTCCTTTTACTTCTCCTTTTTCTTTTTCTTCTTCTTCTTCTTCATCTTCCTCCACTTGTTCATCTTTTTCTTCTTCTCCTTCTTATTGCTCTTCTTCTTCTTCTTCTTCTTCTTCTTCTTCTTCTTCTTCTACTTCTACTTCTCCTTCTTCTTCTTCTTTTTCTTCTTCTTCTTTTGCTTCTCCTTCTTCTATCTCTTTTTCTTCTTCTTCATCATCAACATCATCTTCTTCTTCTTCTTCTTCTTCTTCTTCTTCTACATCTTCTTCTTCTTCTTCTTCTACTCCAACTCCTTTTTCTTCTTCTTCATCTTTTTCTTTCTCTTCTTCTTCTTCTTCTTCTTCTTCTTTTCTTCTTCTTTATATTTTTCTTCTTCTTCTTCTTCTTCTTCTTCTTCTACTACTACTACTACTTCTACTACTACTACGACTGCTTCTTCTTCTGCTTATTCTTCTTTTTCTTCTTCTTCTTCCTCTCTTTCTTCTTCTTCTTCTTCCTCAACTTCTTCTTCTTCTTCTTCTTCTTCTTCTTCTCCCCTCCTTCTTCTTCTTCTTCTTCTTCTTCTTCTTCTTTGTTTTCTTGTGCTTCTTCTTCTTCCTCTAATTTTAGTTCTTTTTCTTCTTCTTCTTCTTCTTCTTCTACTTCTTCTTCTTCTTCTTCTTCTTCTACTTGATCTTCATCATCATCATCATCTTCTTCTTCTACTTCTTCTTCCTCTTCTTTTTCTTTTACTTCGACTTCTTCTTCTTCTTCTTCTTCTTCTACTTCCTTTTCTTTTTCATAATAAAAACTAAAAAAAGTACAAGTATACTTACAGAAAGAGCACCAAGGCTCTGATACCAATTTATAGCGACACACCAAACTTAGTAGTTTTATACAAGAACACTCAAATATTCTTACGGAATGTCCCACAACAACTTTCTCCAAAAATCAAGATGAGAGAATCTCAGGGAGACAACATTGAGCCTACAGCTCAAGTACCTACTCCACCATCGTGTTCTACGATGTTAAACTATGGTAAAAAATCTGACAGGAAAAGTTATCATAAAAATAGAAATCAACACCCAGAAAATAGTGGTAGAGACACTACTTGGGGTCTTACATTCAATATTGATAAAATTCCGTGTAAAACACTTACGAAATATTGTATAGATTGGACACAAAAAATCAAAGGAACAATTTTTGTGCTTCCACCAGCAATAAACATTAGCGAATATATCCAATTTGCTACTTCTTACTGGAAAGGTCATGCATTAACTTGGTTGACAAATTTTGAATTCAATAACCATACAAAACAAGTCGAAATTTTAGCAGTTGATAAACAAAAGGCCATACAACGCCTTGTAAAAAATTTAATCGTTGACTTTACTGGTCTAGACTGGGGTGAACAAAAGATTTACGAAGAAAGACTTCACAAAAAGAAGTTCTGTGACATATGTATGATAGACGAATTTGTCACTGCATACATAGGTCTAATATACCATTTAGGTGACACTCAAGAACAAGAATTTTGAATTCAAGGATTTTTTTTCAAAAATCCCTTTTCCATGGAATAATATTATTTTACAATAATATCACAGTGTTCTGTCCACGAATACTAGATTAATGAATAAACACAATATTGGTATGCTTAGAAGAGCATGCACAAAAACAATGGAACAAATTTGTGAAAACACCTATGCTCAGAAAGAAATGAGCAAAAATCTCAAAGAATCAAGAATGTGCTACAATTGTTGCTCAAAATTTTTTGAAGATAAAAATTATGTTTATGGATGCCCTCCAACATATAATTATTGGAGACCATCATCTTCTTTCTCAAAAAGAAAGAACAAAAATATAAAATAAATGTCCGGTCAATATTAAAAAGAAAGGCAAAAAACATTATCAATGTTTTAAGTGTAACAAAGAGGAACATTATGCAAATGAATGTCCAGTCAATATTAAAAGCATAATCATCTCTAATCTTAATGATTATTTTATTAATATTGGAACAATTGAAGAAATTTCTGATAATAGTAACTCTGCCTATGAAATTACTTCTTATAATGAACCATCAGAATCAGAATCTGATTCTAAATCTAAACAACATTTAGATTTTGAAACAAAAGATTTTGAAAAACTCAAAATCAACATGATTACAATAAATAAAACCCTTACAAAAATGAAAATTATTCCTCTATTACCTTCTTTAAAATGTCCTACAAAGGAGAGAGTGTCCTCACCAGGATACATTATGTACATGGGAAAATTAATTAAACTCAAACGTTACCGAACTACCGAAGTAACATTAGATTTAATAATTCAAATACCATTTGGATATTATGGTATACTACATAATATACCATATCATTCCAAAGAAAATATATTCATTACCCATGGGATAATAGAACCCATGGCATATAAAGCCCCAACTATTCTGATTAAAAATACCAGTCTAGAAGATTGGGATTATTTAATCAAACCTAATGATCCAATTGGATTATTAGTCATACATAAATACAAAGATTTCCCCATACTTACTCTTGAATTAGAAATAGCTAAAAACTCAGAAAAATATAAAGAATTCAGAGTAAATATGAACATTATTACTTCAGAATAAGTAACTACAAATGAACTACACGATAGTGTAGGCAAACAATTTGAAATAACAGATGAAGACTTAGAAAAACTAAAAGAGGCTATTCCACATGGAGAGAAAAATGAGATTTATAAAGCTCCATCTTTTAAATCTCGTTTTCTAAATAAACAAACATACATTTTTGAGCAAATGCAAGGAAATGTAGAACTAAAAGGAGATGATCTAAAATCCATTAGCCTCCTTAACAAACAAAAATTGAAAAAATTAAAAGTCTAAATATCCAAAAATGAAATACCTACATGTAGGTATGATACAATTAAAAATAACCACTTTATTTAGAAGTGGAATAAATATACCCATAATGATAGTTTGTATGGACGAACGAATAATAAACAACGCTCTTAGTAGCATTATTGAAGGTGCTAAATCCATTCTTGCTAACAGACTATTTGGGATCAACATACATCCTGATTTCTGTATAAGTCTTTACGACCAAAATATCGAAAAGACCTGTACATTATCTATTAGTCTTAAAGGCATAAGTTTATTACCTAGATAAAAAAATTTTAGATATACAATGGGAACATTGTATGGCTCTAAATGATAAATCTACATTTAGATCCATCACTCCCAAAAAGTTTGTCAAATTATTTGATGTTGGTATTGGTAAAATAATACATCCACGAATAGTAGATATACGACATCTATGTCATGATAATGACATACAACTATTTGCCAAAACACTAAAACCTAAGGTACAATTACTTGTAGAATATTTTATTGCCTCTAGCAACACTATTTCTACAACTACAAAAATTCAATCGATCACATTTCTTCCTCTATTAGTCTTCCTAAGACGTTACGAGGAAGGTGAATCATCTGCACAATCTCTTATGGCAAGCCGCCCAAGCTTCCATATTGACAATCCAGTCGAAGGTCGTACTTTACGACTTCTTGACAATAATGCCCAACTACTTAAAAAGCCCACAACACCACCGTAATGGACTTGAAAAAGAGAGCTCAACTCCATATATATTTACCATTGACCATTCATCTTCCAAAATACGAAGATATAACAGTACATACTTTGTTAGATACTGGTGTCGAAGCTAGTCTGCTTCAGCAAAACTTTATCCCAAAGCAGTTTTGGGTTCCATTAGAAACCAAAACACTTCTAACTTATTTTATGGGTAATCAAGTTCCTGTAACCCTAAAGTCGCTAATCTTTCGATTTCTCTACCTGATATCCATAACATGATCAATACCTATCAATTTAGCTTTGCCGTATTACCAATCGATTTTAATACCGATTGTTTATTAGGACTTGCCAACCTTTGCCATTTGGCACCATTCAATACTCACTTTTTTTCTTTAGATGGACACTTCATTCCACGTGTCCCTCTTCCAGCTCTCATTGCCCCTCACTTTTCTCCAGCAGCCCAGCATGGTGATAATTCCCCCTCTCTAACACGCCTCATTGACCATCTTCAACAAGTTATACCTCCTGTCCACAACAATTATACCTACAATATTCCAACTACTACTCCATTTGAGGAAACTGTACGTAAGCTCCTTGAACCTTTATATTCCAATGACACATTAAAATGGTTTGACAAATTTCCTAGATACTGTTCTCTAGAACTTTTAGAATAATATCAAAATACCAATATACGTGTCAATAGCATCATGGTATCTCCTATAGACAAAACAGAAATTTAATAGTCAAATACAAGAACTGTTACACCTTAAACTAATTAAAAAAGCCAGAATGGTTATCAATTACTGCAAGTTAAACTCTTGCACTAAATTCGATGGTTACTTTATACCAACTGCCGAGCACCTGATAAAACAAATACAAGGTAAAAAATATTATAGCAAATTTGATGCCAAATCAAGATTTTGGCAAATTAAACTTGCTAATCAAACTTCCATAGGACTAACAGCCTTCAGCTGTCCAACAGGGCATTTTGAATGGTTAGTTATGCCTTTTGGATTAAAAAATGCTCCCCAAATATTCCAAAAATGGATGAATTCTATTTTTGGACATTTACCATATGTTGTAGTTTACATAGATGATATTCTTGTTTTTTCTCAAATAGGAGAAGAACATAAAGAACATCTTTTACATATCATTAAAATCATGCTCAATCAGGGCATTATCCTAAGTCCAAAAAAAATCGAACTGTTTAAAATAAAACTCGATTTATTAGGAAAACAAATCAAAAATGGACAAACACAACTACAAGAACACATATATACAAAAGTAAAAGACATTTCTGAGACTTTTACTAATTTAAAACAACTACAGAGCTTTTTAGGACTCTTAAACTATGAATGAAAGTTTATACCAAAACTTGCTTCTAAAAAAAATTATTACAAAACAAATTAGTCGAAGAGCAGGCTAAATACAAAATAACAACTGGCGAACAACCTTGTCACTGGAATATAGAAAAAATACCAATCTCTTTGAGAAAAGACGAACAAAGAGAAATACAAGAAATAAAAGAGTTTGTTACAATAAAACAAATTCTTTATTTCGCTAAAGAGGAAGATAAAATATCTTTGCAAGCTGATGCCTTTGACCTTTTTTGGTCTGGTGTTCTTATTGCAAATACAACTAAAATAGTAGCAAAAACTTCGGGTAAATTCACAAAAACCCAAAGTAAATATGCCATATATGATAAAGAATTATTAGCTATCAAATTAGCTATTAAAAGTTTAAAACTTTATTTAATCCATAGAGTATTTATAATCGAAACTCACAACAAATCTGTTGCTCAATTTTTACAGAAAAATACATTAAATAATCTTGAAGAAAATTTAAGACGCATACGTCTTCCTTTATACCTTCAAATTTTTACTTATACTGTTAAATATATTCCTGGTTTTACTAACTCTGTTGCTTATCTTCTTACTAGGCCATGAACCAAGATGACTTACTATTATTAAAAACTCTGGTGGATAAAATGAAAGATCAGGGGAATTTACTGAAATTCTCCCAAAAAAGAAGGCCCAACAGGTCGAGACCACCAGCAAGGCCCAATAGGCCGAGACCTCCAGCAAGGCCCAACAGGTCGAGACCACCAGTAAGGCCTAACAGGCTGAAACTTCAAGTAAGGCACAACAATTGGACAATACAAAGTCGAGGCCCAAAACAAGGGAAAAGTACAATCCCCAGTACCTAAAACTTTAGGTAGACTGAGAACGACAACAAACACCCTTGAAAAAGGAAAAACTTTTGCTTCAATAATAGTAAAGGACTGGTATAAGAGGGATTTAAGATTAATAGGTCCTGAGTTTTTTAACAAAATCAACGGATGTTTCAAAGCCATTCAAGGCAATGAGTGGCGATCAGCGAATTATTATCTTACACAGCTCAAAAAGAGTTATTTGCTTCTCAAGCAAAAAATCTCTCAAAAAGAGAAAAGGGATGAACAATAGAAAAAGGCAATAGAAATTCTGTTGACTCACTACAGACCTTGGAACATCAGTTCAGCCAAAATGAACATCTTGTTGAAATTTTTACAAGAATACAGATTTCAGATTTAATACAGTTTTGGATAAAAAATATTCTCTCTATAACATAGCAAATGGAGATCAAAAGTGAACTTATCCAAAAACTAGAGGTAGAAGTCACAGTTCAAGACATGCTACAATTATACCATTGATGAAGAGAAATTGCTCCTCTTTTCTAAACAACTAGAGGAAACAAATATCAAAGCTCTCTTCTTTAATGAAGAAGTTGTCTATACGGAAGAAGGTAGATCTAGACTAATAGTCTATTTTTATGAAATCCCAAAATATC
Organism: Vanilla planifolia; assembly: GCA_023846275.1. NCBI lineage: Eukaryota > Viridiplantae > Streptophyta > Magnoliopsida > Asparagales > Orchidaceae > Vanilla > Vanilla planifolia. The sequence goes on along the minus strand of JAIUJO010001970.1, from coordinate 17,957 downwards.
AGATGCATATTAGAAAAGGAATAGTTCATGAAGTCTACGTGAACACGACACACCCAGAAGACTATACTAGATTTATACCAGACATTTGTTTAAAAAGCCTTGTCCTCTATTTAAACAAGTTTTCGACGGTATTTGTCTTCCGCATATGGGCAATATAGGAAGAAAGAGAATATTTGAACCTCTATTCTTCAATACAGCTCTGGACCTTGGCACGAGTTAGAGACACTCCCAAACTCGAAGAATTCAGAACAGGAATTTTTGATGAAGAAGAAGAAAGGTGGCGAACTGCTCAAGAGTTTTTCCAAAAACTTGATTTTGGCACAAAATACTTAGCCAAACAAGTTCATGGAGGATCGTACAATTTTTTTCCTTTGCGAGAGAAAAAATTAAAGAGCTTTCTTAATCAATTTAAACTAGGAAAAATTGGTCAAGCTGCAAAAGTGGATTGCTTATCTGCCCTAAACGAATTCTTTGTCACTAATTTCGATAAAGACATTGATGAAAATACCATGGAAGCCCTTACACTCACTGATTGAAGCATGGTGGGACCTAAAAGTCATTTACAAAGCTTCCAACAAACACTTACAGAAAAAAAATTCTCAAAAAAGGAGCACTACCTGCAATGAACACTGAATAGTGAACAGTAAACATTGTACGATGAGCAGTGTACAGCGTACGATGAATAGGAAAAGTTGTATGATAAACAGTAAAAACGTAAGATCTACAGTGAAAATTGTATGATCTACGGTGCCATATATAGTGAAAGTAGTGCGATCTATAGTGCCATGAACAGTGCTGAGCAACAGTCCCAAGCAATAATTTCTACAGTTAAGAGTACTGACGTTTGCTTCCAGTTCAAGCAATCTCAGCCTATAAATTCAGAACCTTCCATGAACACTGGCAGTAGAAGAACTCCAGCTTTCTTCTTTCTGCTTTCTGCTTTATGTTTCCTCTCTGCTCTCTCTTTCAAATTCTGTAAGAATACTTTGAGTGTTCTTATATAAAACTACTAAGTTTGGTATGCTGCTGTAAATTGGTATTAGTGCCTCTGTACTCTTTCAGTAAGTATGCTTGTACTTTTTTAAATTTTTAATATGAATAAAATCACGTTTAGTTAAACTCTTTTGTTTGTGTTTCTTTTATTAAAAAATTTGTTTGTACGATGGGTTAAATTATTTTAATTAAATATTTTCTTTCTATATTGTATCTTCTCCTTCATCTTCTCCTTCTTCTTCTCCTTCTACTTCTCCTCCTTCTTCTTCACCTTCTTCTTCTTTTTTTTCTTCTTCTTCTACATCTTCTTCCTGTACTTCTTCCTCTTCTCCATCATCTTCTTCTTCTTCTCTGCCATCTTCTTCTTGTTTTCTCTTCTTCTTCTTATTCTTCTCTTACTTCTCCCCCATCTTCCCCTTCCTCTTGTCCTTTTTCTTCTTCTTCTTCTTCTTCTTCTTCTCCTTCTCCATCTTCTTCTTCTTTTCTTCTTTTTCTTCATCTTCTTCTTCTTCATATTTCCTTTTTCCTCCTCTTCTTCTACTTCTTCTTTTTCTTCTTCTTCTTTTTCTTCCTCTTCTTCTTCTTCCTTCTCTTCTTCTTCTTCTTCTTCTTCTCATTCCTCTTCTCCTTGTTCTCCTTCTTCTTCTTCTTCTTCATCATCTCCTTCTTCTTCCTCTTCTTCTTCCTCTTCTTCTTCTTTACTTCTTCTTCTACTTCTTCTTCTTCTTCATGTTTTACTTTTTCTAATTGTTATTCTTTTACTATTTTTCTTCTTCTTCTTCTTCTTCTTCTTCTTCTTCTTCTTATTCTTCCAATTCATCTTCTTCTTCTTCTTCTTCTTCATGTTTTTCTTCTGCTTCTCCTCCTTCTTCTACTTCTTCCTCTTCTTCTTCCTCTTCTTCTTCTTCTTCTTCTTCTACTTCTTCTTCCTCTTCTTCTACTTCTCCTTCTTCCTCCTCTTCTACTTCTTCTTCTCCATCTTCTTCTTCCTCTTCTTCTTCCTGCTCTTCTTCTTCTTCTTCTTCTTCTTCTTTCTTCTTCCTTCTTCTTCTTCTTCTTCTTCTTCTTCTTCTTTTTCTTCTTCTTCTTCTTCTTCTTCTTCTTCTTCTAAATCCTCCTTCTTCTACTTTTTTTCTTCATCTTCATCTTCTTCTTCTTCTTCTTCACCTTCCTGTTCTTCTTCCTCTTGTTCTTCTCCTTCTTTCGTTTTCTTCTTATTCCTTCTCATCATTTTCTTCTTCTTCTCCTTCTTCTTCCTCTTCTTCTTCTTATTCTTCTTCTTCTTCTTCTTCTACTTCTTTTGAATCTTCTTCTTCTTCCTCCTCCTCCTCCCTTCCTTCCCCTTCTCCTTCTTCTCTTCTACTTCTTCTTCTTCTTCTTCTTCTTCTTCATCATCTTCTTCTTCTTTACTTCTTCTTCTTCTTCTTCATCTTCTTCCTCTTCTTTTCTTCTAATTCTACTTCTACTACTTTTTCTTCTTCTTCTTCTTCTTCTTCTTCTTCTTTTTATTACTTTTCTTCTTCTACTACTACTACTACTACTTTTTCTTCTTCATCTTCTTCTTCTACTTCTTTTTCTTCTTCTTCTTCTACATCTTCTTTCTCTTCTTCTCCACTAGCTCCTTCTCTTTCTTCTTCTTCTTCATCTTTCTCTTCTTCTCCTTCTTCATCATTTTTCTTATTCTTCCTGTTCTTCTTCTTTTTCTTCTTCTTCTTCCTCTTCTCTTTTTCTTCTTCTTCCTCTTCTACTTCTTGTTCTTCTTCTTCTTCTTCAACATCACCATCATCTTCTTCGTCATCATCTTCTTGTTCTTCTTCTTCATCTTCTTTTTCTTCTTCCTCTTCTTCTACTTCTTTCACTTCTTCTACTTCTCCTTCTTCTTCTTCTTCTTGTTCTTCTTCTTTTTATTCCTCTTTTTCTTCTTCCTCTTCTTCTTCTTCTACTTCTTCTGCTTATTCTCTTAC
>JAIUJO010001970.1:7500-10000 GCA_023846275.1 Vanilla planifolia | reverse complement strand
TCTCCTTCTCTTCCTTCTTCTTCTTCTTCTTCTTCTTCTAGCTCTTCTTCTTCTTCTTCTACACTTCTTCTTCTTCTTCATTTTCTTTTTCTTCTTGTTCTTCTTCTTCCTCTTCTTCCTTTTCTTCTACTTCTTCTCATTGACTTCTTCCTCTTCCTTTTTCTTCAACTTCTCCTTCTCTTCTTCTTCTTCTTCTTCTTCTCCTCCTGCTTCTTCTCTTTCTTCTCCTTCTTCTTCTCCTCTTGCTTCTTCTTCTTCTCTTCTTTTTCTTCTTCTTCTTCTTCTTCCTTCTTCTTCTTCTTTCTTGTCCTTTCTATTCTTCTTCCTCTTCTTTTTCTTCTTCATCATATTCTCCTCTTCTTCTTTTTCTTCTTCTTCTTCTTCTTCTTCCTCTTCTTCCTATTCTTCTTCTTTTTTTTCTTCATCTTAATTCTTTTTCTACTCCTCCTTCTTTTTCCTCTCCTTCTCCTTCTTCTTTTTCTTCTTCTTCTTCTTCTTCTTCTTCATCATCATCATCTTCTCTTCTTCTTCTTCTCCTTCTTCTCCTTCTTCTTCTTCTTCTTCCTCTTCTTTTTCCTCTTTTTCTTCTTCTTCTTCATCATCTTCTTCTTCATCATCTCTTCTCCTCCTTCTTCTTATTCTTCTTCTTTCCCATTTCTCCTTCTTCTTCATCATCTTCTTCTTCTTCTTCCACTTCCTCTTCCTGTTCTTCTTCTACTTTTTCTACTTCTTCTTCTTCTTCTTCTTCTTCTTCCTCTTCTTTTTCTTTTTATTCTTATTCTTTTTCTTCTATTACTCTCTACTTCTTCTTCTTCTCCTCCTCCTTCTTCTTCTTCTTCTTCTTCCTCTTCTTCCTCTAGTCAAAAATATTCTTCTTCTTCTTCTTCTACTTCTTCTTAATCATCTTCTCCTTCTTCTTCCACTACTTCTTCTTCTCCTTCTTCTTCTTCTTCTTCTTCTTCTTCCTCTTCTTCTTAATTTTCTTCTTCTTCATCTTCTTCTTCTACTTCTTCTTCTTCTTCTTCTTCTTTTTCATCATCTTCTTCTTCTACTTCTTCTTCTTCTTCTCTTTCCCTTCTTCTTCTCTTTCCCTTCTTCTTCTTCCATTAGTTCTTCTTCTTCTTCCTTCTACTTCTTCTTCTTCTTGTTCATCTTCTTTCTCTCTTCTTCTTCTTCTTCTTCTTCTTCATCTTCTTCGTCTTCTTCTTCTTCTTTTTCTTCTTCCTCCTCTTCTTCCCCTTCCTCTCCTTCTTCTTCTTCTTCTTTTTCATCTTCTTCTTCTCCTCCTCCTCTTTCTTCTTTCCCTTCTTCTTCTCGTCATTCTCCTTTTCTTCTCATTCTTCTTGTGCTTCTTCTTCAACTTCTTCTCTACTTCTTCTTCTTCTTCTTCTACTACATCTCGTTCTTCTACTACTTCTTCTTCTTCTTCCTCTTCTTTTTTCTTCTTCTGCTTCCACTTCTTCTTCCTCTTCTTCTTCTTCTTCCTTTACGTCTACATCTTCTTCTTCATCTTTTTTCTTCTTCTACTTCTTCTCCTCCTCCTTCATCTTCTTCTTCTTCCTCTTCTTCTTTCTTGTCGTCATCTTCGTCTTCTTCTTCTTATAATTCATCTGCTTCTTCTTCTATTTCTTCTTCTTCTTCTTCTTCTTCTTCTTCTACTTCCACTTCTTCATCTTCTTCTTCTTCTTCTTCTTTTTCTTCTTTCTTTCTTCAACTCCTTCATCTTCATCTTCTTCTTCTTCTTCTTCTTCTTCTTCTTCTTCTTCCGTTTCTTCTTCTTCTACTTTTTCTTCTTCTTCTTCTTCATTCACTTCTTCTTTTTCTTTTTCTACTTCTTCTTCTTCTTCTTCTTCCTCATTCTTCTTGTTTTTCTTCTTCTTCTTCTTCCTTCTTCTTATTCTACTTCTTGTTCTCCTCCTTCTTCTCCATCTTCTTTTTCTTCCTCTTCTCCTTCTCTTCGTCTTCTACTACTTTTTTTACTTCATTTTCTTCTTCTACTTCATCATCATCATCTTCCTCTTCTTTTTCTTCTTCTACTTCTTCTACTTTTTCTTATACATCTTCTTCTTTTTCTTCTCCTTCAACTCCTTTTTCTTCTTCTTCTTCTTCTTTTTCTTCCTCTTCTTCTTCCTCTTCTTCTTCTTCTTCTTCTTCAGCTATTACTTCTTTTTCTTCTTCTTCTTCTTCTTATTCTTCTTCTTCTCTTCTTCTTCTTCTTCTTCTTCTTCTTCTTCTTCTTCTTCTTCCTTTTCTACTTCTTCTTCTTCTTCTTCTTCCTCTACGTCTTCTTCGCCTTCTTCTTCTTCTTCTTCTTCTTCTTCTTCTCCTACTTCTTCTTCTCTTATTTCTTCTTCTTCTTCTTCTACTTCTTCACCTTCTTCTAATTCTTTTTCTTCTTTTTCTTCTTCTTCTTCTTCATCTTCTTCTTTTCTTCCTTTAATTCAGCTTCTTCTCCTTCCCCTTTTTTTTTTTAATTTTTATTCTTCTTCTTCTTCAACTT
>JAIUJO010001970.1:0-2500 GCA_023846275.1 Vanilla planifolia | reverse complement strand
TCTTCTTTTTCTTCTTCTTCCAGTTCCTTTTCTTCTTCTTCTTCTTCAATTTTTCTTCTTCTTCTTCTTTTACTTCTTCTTCTTCTTCTTTTTCTTCTTCTTCTTCTTTCTCTTCTTCTTTTCTTCATCTGCTTATTCATCATCTTGTTCATCTTCTCCTTCTTCTTTTTCTTCTACTTCTTCTTGCTGCTTTTCTTCTTCTTCTTCTTCTTCTTCTTCCACTTCTTTACTCTACTTCTTCTTCAACTTGTTCTTATTCTATTCTTCTTATGCTTCTTATTCTTCTTATACTTCTCCTACTACTTCTCGTTCTTCTTCTTCTTCTTCTTTTTCTACTTCTTCTACATCTTTCTATTCTACTTCTTCTTTTTTTTCTTCTTCTTCTTCTCCTCCCACACCTCCTCCTTCTTCTTTTACTTCCTCTTCTTCTTCTATTCGTTCTTCTCCTTTTTCTACTTCTTCTTCTTCTTCTTATTCATCTTCTTCTTTATCATTTTCTTCTCCTTCTTCTTCGTCTTTTTCTTCCTCTTTTTCTTCTTCTTATTCTTCTTCTTCTTCTTCCCCTTCTACTTCTTCTTCTTCTTCTTCTTCTTCCTTCCACTTCTTCTTTTTCTTCTTCTTCTTCATCTTCTTCTTCTTCATCTTCATCTTCTTCTTCTTCTTCTTCTCTTTCTTCTTCTTGTTTGTTCTCTTCTTTTCTACTTCTTCTCCTTCTTCTACTTCTTCTCCTTCTTCCTCTTCTCCATCTTCTTTTTCTTCTTCTTCTTCTTCCCCCTCTTCTTCTTCTTCTTCTTCTTCTTCTCCTCCTCCTTCTCTTCCTTCTTGTCCTTCTTCTCCTCCTCCTTCTTCTTCTCGTTCTTCTTCTTTCTCTTCTTCCTCTTCCACTTCTTCCTCTACTTCTACTTCTTCTTCTACTACTTCTTGTTATTCTTCTTCTTTCTCTTCTTTTTCTTTTTATACTTCTCCTTCTTCGTATCGTTCTTTTCTTCTTCTTCTTCTACTACTTCTACTTCTTCTTCTTTTCTTCTTTTTATTGTTCTTCTTCTTCTTCTTCTTCTACTTCTTCTTCTCCTCCACCTTGTACTTCTTTTTCTTCTTCTACTTCTTGATCTCCGTTTTCTCCTCCTTCTTCATCTTCTTCTTCTTCTTCGTCTTCTTCTACTACTACTACTCTTTCTTCTTGTTCTTCTTCATCTTCTTCTTCATTCTCTTCTTTATCTTTTTCTTCTTCCTTTTCCTCCAGTTCTTCTACTTCTTCTTCTTCTTCATCTTATAATTCTTCTTCATCTTCTTCTTCTTCAACATCTTTTTCTTCTTCTTCTTCTTCTTCATCTTCTTCTTCTTCTTCTTCCAGTTCCTCTTCTTCTTATTCTTCTTCTTCTTCTTTCTTCTGCTTCTTCTTCTTCTTCTTCATCTTCTTCTTCTTCATCTTCTTCTAATTCTTCTTCTTTTTCTTCTTCTTCTTCTTCATCTTCTTCTTCTTCTTCTTCTCCTTCTCCTTCTTGCTCTTCATCTTCTTCTTCTTCCTCTTCATTTTCATCTTCTTCTCATTCTTTTTCTTCTACTTCTTCTTCTTAAACTCCTTCCTCTTCTTCTTTTTCTCCTTATTCTTCTTCTTCTTCTACTTCTTCTTTCATGTTCTTCTTCTTTTTCTTCTTCTTCTCCTCTTCTTCTTCTTCTAATTCTTCTTTTTCTTGTTCTTCTTCTCCTTCTTCATCTTCCTCCACATCTTCTTCTTCTTCTTCTCCTTCTTATTGTTCTTCTTCTTCTTCTTCATCTTCTCCTTCTTCTTCTTCATCACCTTCTTCTTCTCCTCCTTCTTCTTGTTCTTCTTCTTTCCCACTTCTCCTTCTTCTTTGTCGTCTTCTTCTTCATCTAATTCCTCTTCTTCTTCTTATTCTTAATCTTCCGCTTCTTCTTCAACTTTTTCTACTTCTTCTGCTTCTTCTACTTCTTCTTCTTTCTCTTCTTTTTCTTTTTATTATTCTTCTTCTTCTGCTACTACTACTTCTTCTTCTCCTCCATCTTCTTCTTCTTCTTCATTGTCATCATCTTCTTCTTCTTCTTCTTCCTCTACTCCAAAATCTTCTTCTTCCTCTACTCCAAAATCTTCTTCTTCTTCTTCTTCTACTTCTTTTTTCTTAATCTTCTTCTCCTTCTTCTTCTACTTCTTTTTCTTAATCTTCTTCTCCTTCTTCTTCTACTTCTTCTTCTTCTCCTTCTTCTTCTTCTTCTTCTTCTTCCTCTTTTTCTTCCTCTTCTTCTTAATCTTCTTCTACTTCATCACATCATCTTCTTCTACTTCTTCTTCATCATCTTCTTCTTTTACTTCTTCTTCTCTTTTCTCTTCTTCTTCCTCTTTTTCTTTTTCTTCTTCTTCTTCTTATTCTTCTTCTTCTTCTTCCCCTCTTCTTCTTCTTCTTCTTCTTCTTCTTTGTCTCCATCTACTTCTTCTTTATCTTCATCTTCTTCTTCTTCTTCTTCTTCCTCTTCACCTTTT